>JABUQX010093544.1:0-40462 GCA_015478945.1 Trachelipus rathkii | reverse complement strand
AAAAGAAGACTGAGGATATTACATAAAGCAAGAGGACCGAGTTACCTATGACTATCTAGATTCTTAGTTTAGACCAAGAGCAAAAAAATATATTTGAAAACAAACAGATAAGTATAAAAAATTAGCAATTTTAGATCACGAATTTAACACTTAAAAACACTTTAATTAAAAAAAATAACCTACATATATATATATATTCAATAGATTTTGTTTAGTTGGTAATTTATTCAATTCAATACATTTTCTCGGATGCTTGGTTTGTATATTTCATAATTCCATAGATCAATGGATCAATATATTATAGCTGGGTAGGGGGGTGGTTGGATGGTGGCTTGGTATATCTTGATATATACTCGTGCCGTTCATATTTCAATTATATTAAATAATACTATCCGGAAGCTATAGCATATTTCACTAGAAAATAGTAGGTAAGATAAGTATAGATATAAGTTAGCAAAACATATTATAAAAATTAAGAAGTTATATAAATAAGAAATATAAAAACGTAGAAATATATTAATAAAGCCACGTGGCCTATCGAAACCATTATTATAGAGTGTTTGTTACTAAATTAGTAGGCCTAACAGTTAAATTTGCATTCTTAGATATTATAAAGAGGGTATAAAGCAATTAGCATCATGCTACATTTAATTAATAGATTCCTATAAATCAGCTACAACTAGGCATAGTTAAGTCAATGTCAACCAACTTAAATTTGCTTTTTGATGGGGGTCTTCTAAACCCTTCCAAATATTCAAATAAAAATAAAGTGCCGTATGTAAGACCAATCTCATTTACTTACAAAAAATAATTCATTCACAAATTAATGTACATGATATTAAGGCAGATCACTTTCACTTCAAATTATTTTATTGTATCTAATAAGACTTTCACAGACTAAATTACAAATCAAATAATTAGGGCTTTGTTGAGTAGCACTTATTACATATTCATTTATCTTCATATCAAGGTTCAATTTATTGTCCTATGGGTCATCTAGCCAAATTTCCAAAAGAAAAGTTGACCCCGGACACAAAGCCTTACTTGGGGAAAGTATTAAAAATCTAAGCCACAGTTTCAAGCATATATCCATACAAAGGTACTTAACAATAAATATTATCGTTGGTTACAATAAGGAGAGGCCTATAGATAATTATAAAATATAAAGATCGTATGAATAAAGGATATCTCATAGAAAAAGTATAGATGTCATGAGTTAAAGATATTAAACAAAAGATAATATATATAGTAATAAAAATAATATATAATGATATATAAGTAATTGAAATTCGTAGTTTATATAATAAGTATATTATATATTAATATGATTATTGTATCTAATTAATCAGTAAACTACAAAATTAGCGATAAATCTAAAATAAAGTGAATTTAATATTATAATAAATTAACTTGGCCCAATTCACCCTCCCATAAAAAATATGCTCCATTCAGTGAATATACTGTTCTTAGCATAGGATATGTGATTTATCCTTATTCGTAGAGAGTAACATATGAAACGATAAGTTTGCTTATAAAACCTCCATTTCAAATTTTCATCATAAATTATTTAATCAGAAAAAATTTAAGTGAATCCCTTAAACTCATGGTCATAAAAAAATTTAAAGGAGATATGCTTACATACTCCTAATCAGCTAAACTTACTAATTAAGTGAATAATATTAATATATAAATATTAAAAGCTCACTAGAAGTTTTAAAGAAATGAAGTTTTATTATAATAGAAAATTATTTACTATATAAATCATTATTAGAAAATTTATAAATAGAATTATATATATTCATTTATATATAAACCACTTATTTTGACCTACATATATCACATATATAATATCAACTAGTTAACTTAAATGATTATCAGGACTATTAAATATAATATATAATACTATAGAGAAAGTTATTATATTATAATCGAGAATAAATTGTAATGTTTTTTATGTGGATTTAAGTATCACTTAGGATTTTATTATCCTGAAAGTATAATAAGAGGGATAAATTGAATTACCTACGAGAGAAGAAGTAAACTGATAATTTTAACAATAATACAAAATATTGTATAGCCTACATTTAATTAGACGTATTATACAAAAATGAGGGTTAATAAATAATACAGTCAAATCATTAATAAGATCCAAATCGCATAGTATCGATAGAAAGAATCCACTTCTAAACCCATACACTTATTTTTCAAAAAGCATAACCACAAACATTCGTTATAAAATCGCAGAGTATCTTTCTATGAATCAGATACTGTAAACTAATTAGTATTTTAATATATTTTATAAAATTTAAATTGAGAATCGGTTACCAAATAGTGTAAGTAGAATATAGTCCTAAATATTACTTAAATAAATTATATAGGTCTAGTATTATACTCATTCCTGATACTTATTTGTACTCTAGATATTTTCAAAATATATCATTGAACTAATATTTATTAAGTTATTATAGTGAAATTTGTAATACTTACACATAAGATATGGTTTATATATAGTGGCGGAGATCTTAGAATTCTGTTTTCACTATGAAGTGATTATTGAGAACGTGAGTTTTGTTTGTAACAATGGATGTGTTGCAAGTATTATATATATATATATACTTAATATAGACCCAAGGTCATGTATGAATGACATATTCATGTTTATCATAACTCTATTATGATGTCAGAACTAAAAATTTAAATGGAAATGAGTCTATTGCTAGTAAATATTTGATTCAATAGTACTTAAAACATACTGCTAGAACTAAGTGTCATGGCTTAGAGTGAAATGCACAACATTCTATATAGTTGGCACAAGTAGTTTATATTAATATAAAAGACAGTCAAATTACAGTTACTTGAGTAAGCAAGGAAAAGTTCCATAACTCTAACCCCGTCACATTAGTCTACCTTAGACAAGAAGTCCTAGCTAATTAGCCAACTTAAAGTTGTATATGTAGCAACTACAATTGTATCTACTCAAGGAAATACGGCTAAAGGTTCTTATAGGATAGTTATATGAGTATATCTGAGATGCATAACCAATGCACGTTGATTTGCGCACATCTGTCGTCGACTGGCTCACAGGGTCCTCCTTTCTAAAAGAGTGCTGGACAAACTCGAATATTCTAAAGATAAACAATCAAAGCACTCAATCAACGCAAATAACATATAGATATCGTTAAGAATGATCAGCACTTCGATGAAACTTTTTAGAATAGAATGAGACTAGGTACTGCGATTTGCAAATTTATTAGAGACTCGTATTCTTCTGGTGTTCACGTTCCGCTTCGCGTATATTTTGATTAACGAGAGCAAATCTATTTAACATTCTGTACTGATCTTCGCATGAGATTAAGTTCGTATGATACGCTATAGCGCTTCATTAATGTAGAAATCTATTACTAGAGAGAGTAAATACTGAACTAAAATTGCTCTGATTTTCTGAAGCTAGTAATACGATGCTAAAAATAATCATATGTCACGAGTTGGATGCTTGAATTGCACAGTTGATCTATCATCCACGAGTATATTCCCTCAACACTGTAGCAATGAGATTATAAAGGCTATTGAGTGCGATTCCTGCCACTTTTTACTAGTTAAGGATGACATTCAATCTATTGACACCATCTTAGGAAACAAACTAATGCACATAGGAAAATGAGATAATACAAGGTAGATTCAAAGAGTATTTAGACTTACAAAAACAATGCTCTGAGATTAACAGTATTACAAAATCATAATAGGCAGTTTTAAAAATATTGCCAAACACTCCAAAAACTTTAAGAATAATAAAATCTATTATGACTGCTTTAACCAAGTACCCAAAATAAGCGCATTATCCATATATTCCTTGAAATATTGCTTACACTATAAATCCTATTAAGACACAGCGATATATCACTACAGGATATCATCATCTGAGGTAGAGCAAGGATAGCAACTATAGCACTATGTTTCCAAAGTTAAGCACGCCACCCGATATTAAGGTATAATTACAGTATGCAGCCAACTCAATAATTAAACTCTGTAATAGAGATGATATTTGAACAACAATAGAATATAAAATAGAATATCTATGAACCTTTAAACCATTAACATCATATTATCATCTTAAATATATCTATTATATATATATAATATATATAATTATATATATAATATATATAGAATATATATATATATCGTATAATAATATATTTATATGTATATATATATATATATATATAATATATATATATATATATATATATATATTATATATAGATAATATATATATATGATATATATATTAATTACTATAGTATATATACTATATAGATATTATATATATATATATATATAGATATTACGTATATTGGTATATATATATATAATATATGATATATATAACTATATAAGATAATATCTATAATATATATATATATAATATAGTATATATATTTATATAATAATAAATATTATTATATATAGTAGTAATATAATATATATAGTATAATATATATATATATATATATATATTCTATATATATAGTATATATATAGAGTATAGTATATAGAGTATATGTCATACAATATGTTTTTATTTTAAAGCATTTACTATATAACTATAAAAAAAATCATTTGACATACAAATTTTTATCCATAGGAATATATTAACAATTAATGGTCAATACATTTGTTTAAAAAACATTGACAAATAAACACAATAGACTCCGCATAAATTAGAAGTACGATGGTTGAACAGGGGCCGAGACCTAGTTTTTAATTGATTATCATTATTATATCTTAAATTGAAGTATAATATTACATGATTATCAATAAATTTAAATCCAAGAATCAAATTCAGCGTAAAACAAGCTCCATTCTCTCCTTAGAGATAGAAATCACAGTATTCCTCTGATTAACATGTGCGAGGTGATGTGTTGACGTACGTAATCGCTAGTCCTCTTCACCTCACAATAATCTACTTCGATTACGAGCAAACACTCGCTAAGAAATTCCGAGAGAAGAATCGTTTTTACAACATAGATTTCTATTGTCTTCTTCATCCATCGTTTATAATTCAAAAGCCACATTACGGGGCCGGTCAATTCAATAGTTGAGGGTGCCGATAACGATAACTAACTGGAGGATTGTAGACTCCCACTAAAATGAGAGATTCAGTTTAAGTACGTCCTTTCTCAGAATGTTAAAAAATGAACTTGCGTTACAAGCTGAAGTCGATCTGCGCTGTGGTCAAACGCATACAAATTTATTATTAAATTTGCCGTATTAATCAAGACTTTATGCGCCGTGCCACTAGTACCGCTTGAAACAGTGTTGGCTATCAGATCGTAAAAGGTCTCTAGCAATAGAAGTACTTGTACCCCATTGTATGACATTTCATCATCACGTCCGTAAGGCTGTGCCCTTTACATATTTACATGAAACTGACTACCTGTGAAA
Organism: Trachelipus rathkii; assembly: GCA_015478945.1. Lineage (NCBI taxonomy): Eukaryota > Metazoa > Arthropoda > Malacostraca > Isopoda > Trachelipodidae > Trachelipus > Trachelipus rathkii. The sequence continues at coordinate 35,017 of JABUQX010093544.1, read as the reverse complement.
CCAAAGAGGGGTGACTTTATATGGGGATTTTCTAAAAAATGGTTCTGCAAACATGCTCCTGTTGAAAATTTCCTGACTATAAACTAACTCGCGCAAAGCTCGGCTTCACTGTTTGGGATGCTGATGCTTGATAAACCGTGAGTGAAGTTTAATACTTTGGTTTCTACTCTCTGATTGGATACAATAGCTGTGCTGTTAAACGCAGCGATTCTCAACTTTCCAAATTGCCTTTGTGGAATGAGACTTCAACCTTTCTAGACAAGAGAAAGCCTCTAGCAGTTTGAAACCTAGGTCTGGACATACAGTTTCGCAGTAGGTTTTACTTTTTATTTTAGTGCGATTGGGCTCGATCAGGTTAATCGATTCTAGCATCTACAGATAGCAGAATAAGTCTTTCCTTCCAGAAGATTTCGCCATTTAAACGGCCGTAGAATTCGATAAAATGTTTATTTATTAACTTTTGCCGCTTTATCTACATGTTCAGCCTCATCTTTAAAGCTATAAAAACCACAATGACTGAAGAATAAGATCTGCTTTAGCATATCAGAAAAGTGCAATAAATGTCTAGATGCTAGCTTCTATCGAGGATACACAAAACTGTGAATGTGCCCGAGTGAAGTTTCATTGGATAACTATCGATCGATTAAAACAAGTATCTAGGAAGTTTGACTCTCATACACTAGTGACGCACCGTGAAGGAAGATCTGTACGCTCAGCTTTTGTCAATTTCGTTTTAAAATATAGAATTCATTAGATGGATCTAGATATTGGTCGGAGGTGCCTGGGATGTTGCAACGAGAGCCGTGCTGGTGATCGGAGTGAGTGGGATTAATGCTGATGAAATTGGTGTCGCTCACGCTAATCTTGGTAGGGCTCATACGAGAGAGAATAGATTCCAAATTCGCTCCTTGCAGCAGTCCTGGGCTAGTCAGGATAGGAAGGAAGCATCTTATCCGTGAAAGTGTTAGGCTGTGTAATGGATACTAAACCTCAATGTGAAGCCATTTATATACAGGTACTTCTCGGAAGATACCGTTAAAGGATACCAGAATAGTAAGTTAATGGCAAATCACGTCAGCTGCTCTTTACCAATCAGGCATGGAAAATAAATCCTGTCTCTCCTTGCTTATGAGTGTCATTCTTCTGAGAGCTAGAACAATTAACAGATTGGGGCTTCTCATTTGCGCATTGTGTTCTATATCACCTTAGAATTAAAATCTTTAGCGTATATATGCTTAGTATGGTGAGTAAGTTCTAATAGCGCGTAGCATCCTGCCTATACTTTAGCCAGTAGACAACTCTACCTGACCTGTCAATTTACTACATTGAGTTTTACAGTCTCTAACGTCATCAGATGCAATCTTCTGTAACTCGATACAGAAAAAATAACTAGCAGAGGTTCCCTCCCAGCATTCACTGTTAATTCGATGCAAACCGAGTATGATAGCACAAGCTCTGCCGCAACAAAGGTCAATCGCGTTGGTTTAAACGTGTTCTGTCGCAGGCCTGTTCTTAAAGATTATAAACTATATTATCTCTAACACGTACTGACCACCTTGAGGTCCAGCTACCTAATATCACACTGCGTAGGATGCGCAGATCGCAATAAAACTTACGCGCAAAATTCTACAAGACGTATCCTTTGTCGTCTGGTAATTTTGACCTACGATATCTTATCCTGGCTTAAATGTGATTATCCAAATTTTCAGTGTTAGTCATGTTTAGCGTATATGCAGCTATACCCAATGACCCTCACCTTATTTCATAGTCATTTAAAGTAATAGATGTCTATATAACGAGATAGACACTGCGCGAAGATTTAACATCCGAGCTTATTTAGCTTTCTGTTTTCTATGAGAGCGAAATTATAATCGAATCACACACCAGAATATGTATGAAAGAGCATATTCTTCAGACATCCTCAACCCATTGGATAATGAGTCCATCCACACATTTACCTTCAACCTTCCATTGAAGCGCAAATGCTGCTATATTTCTAACGAACGTTTCACACTTCATGCTGCACAGCTTATGAGATGTAAATAAGACTTGATGGGCTATTCTAGGTCCGACCTAAACACATCACTTTTATTATGATTAAATTATAAATATACGACTGATGAATGTCTAGCTCAGTACTGAAAATAGTGTAACACATAAGAACTGTTATATAGTTGAATTGTACGCCAAACAATTAAGCTACATGTTTAGAAGAAATTAGAAGCTGATCTTTTCCACATCTAGAGAGAAAGTCTGAAAACTCTCTAAGACATATACGAATTTGCGAAGTGAGTTAATGAACTGCCATCATAGAGAAGAACAGTAGTAGAGGTAGACCTATGACCCTGTAAACTATTTCTAGAGCGATCAATCCAAGAAAATGGGAGATTTCTTGGACAAAAGATTAATCTTTTATATGTAAACCCCTTAACAGATAAGTACACTAACTTTAGAGAACTATCGCTCCAGAAATTCTAGTGGTCTGCAAAACCATAAGATGTTGCGCTACGTGTCACACTGTGCTTCGATTTGCTAGTCTTTGAATTCCATATATCCACATACTTATTCTTAGCTAACGTAGAACCCGGAACTGACATAAGAGGTTCGGCTAAATTAATAGAATAAATTATATGAGCCATATTACGGTTCTCCGACATGCGAGCACTCAAAGAAGGTCCTACTGTATTTTTGCTTTAGTCTGCCTGAGTTCGACCATTCCTTCGTCTCAGGGATAAAAACATGAGAGACATATAATGATATCTAAGAGACAAATGGTCCGGATCCGTCGAGACTCTTCAATGTATATCAACCTTGCGGAGTTCGAAGTCACTTCTGTGCTCTTTTGTATCGCAAAGAATATCCATACATCTTGTCCAGGTACTATCGTTCTATATAGTTTATAAATAGAGGACATTGGATATGAATAATATTAAAGTATATATCAATTAGTACTCTCGAAGAAGTGGACACACCACTATTCATTATATCTAAGAACGAAGTGCTTATCTATTACATTACTCTATTTAAGTAGTTCGTATATAGTAGTCTATATGATGTTTAATTACTTATAGATTTTATATATCTAAGTCATATACTAATCAAGTATTAGATTCAGAAATCGTCCTAATGTATTTTAAGCGAGCAATTCTTTTCGTTTAAACGATTCGTAAAACTGTGCCGTTGAATACTTTAATTTATTTTATTTTCTTTTTTATTATTGGAAGATGTTAAAGATCATTTAATGTTTATTTATTATTTTATTTTTGTGTAAATAAATTTAATTTAATTAAGTTATTTTGATCAAAGTAATATCAAATAGTACACTAAAATCTCTTGTAATTGTTGTTAAGAAAGCTGTATATTCATGTAAAAAAATGTACATTAAAATAATTTAGTTACCCTTTATTTTCGTGAGAAGTATATAATAGTATTAGTGAATTCTAGCACCAGAAATTAAATCATTCGGTTGATTATAAATAGTTTTCTTTAGATATGTATTTCTATCGATAATAAATTTAAAATTATTCGAACTTCTGGGGTATTATCGAGATAATGCCGAGATTTAAAGGAAGCGGTTGAAGCTAAAGTCTCTTGACTTCTCCTAGCTGGCTAAGCGTGTGTCTAACTACTTATAGTGGCTTTAGTTTCTCAGTCAAAACCTTGCTTTAGCTAACCCAGGTTTTATTACGTTAGCTGCAGTGCTTCGAATGCCAAAAAGTACTGTTTCCCAAACATGCGGGTTTCCCTAGATCTTTTCGGAAAGGCTGTCGGAAGGCACCCTTTATAAGACGAAGTTGCCGTCGACCAAGGTCCTTCAGCCTTTTCCCCCAGTGAATTCGCGCCAGTATTTTCGGAACGTGGCCAAATGTACTGTTTTATTCACCGTTGTTAGTAGAAGTTGAAAAGCCCCATTTAGTAAATTCTATTCCCCGTCAAAGTATTATTATCGTCATTCTGGTAGCTAATCTTATTTCTCAAAACAGGCTATATACATATGATAGGACTTCGTGTATATGGACATTATTTACGCTACCCACCGAAGTCACCTGTTCTTCCCGGCTCACGGCACTCTGAATTAGTCACGAATCACGCTTTAGCTGCCAAGGAATTTGAGTCAGCTTAAAAGGTTAACACAGAACCAAATTGTGGTTTAATAAGTTATTTTGAATAAAGTCTTGCTATTAAGCTTATTTCCTTCATCTCGTCACTGAACTTGCATTGTCAAAGTTTTAAAATCTAACAAGTATAGATATTATATATATAATAAATATATTAGTAGGTAGTTAATATTATCATAGTATAGATATATAATATTATATAGTATAACCTATATATATAATAAATTATAATTATATATATATATTATACTGGAGCGAGTACAGTAGGCCTCACCAATGCAGTGAGATGAAAATTAACATTATCCGTCGGGCTTTAAGGTGTGCACTTTTCTGCCCCATGGAAGTATCATCGGTGCCTAATGAGTTCTCTCTTTCTATTTGCGTTTCAAAAATCCACACTCATCCTCCAGAACAACATCCGCAGAAGCACACCCTCTTATCACATAACGCGATCATAGGTAACTTATTTTTTTACTATCCCACATCACACACACATTATAGAGTAATCTTAAATATATATAGTTATAATATACTATATATATGATATAAATATATATATTAATTAATATAATATATATATTATATATATATATATATCAGGTCTCAAAGGAATTATTAATCAATATCATAAAAATCATAAGTTTAGTAGCATAATGAGAGTACTAAGATGAAAAAATTAATCTACATTTCTTAGTGTATCACTTATTAACATCATACTATTATATAAGCATGGAAATGCGCACGTACAGGATAGCTGTACTACCAGAGCGGGTATCTGACAATGATGACCTCTACATCTCTTTCCTTTCTCGTCTGCAAATGGCCCTTAGAGGTGTGACAAGGCTTCTCCTTCGCGATATTCGATCTATTCCACAGTACCAATTCTCTAATTGTGCTTATTAGTTCTATATAATGCGTAATGCTGGCCATGTAGTGACACTCATCCTCCAAACAAACCATAGGAAAAGATGCTAACAATGTAACACATCTGTGGTTTTTTCTCAGTCAGGACCCCGCCTACTTATTGTTCACTATTCATTTTTATTTATATATCAAAAGAGCCGATCTACTCTTGACAACACACTAGAGCATCATAAGATCTCTATTATATATCAGAGTAATCGATTGTAAAACAATAAGCAATCATCCAGAATAGCATATCAGTGAGCGGTGCAGTATAATGCAGGAGAGACGACTATAGAGGACTGGCTAGAGTAGACCCAACTTGCTATTTGTTTGGAGCATAGGAGAGTACCCAGTCACAGATTGAGATCTTCGATACCAGAGATAATATCCCCCAAAATACACTAACTAAGGACCGAAAATCACGGCAGAAAGTGCGTGAATCGCCGTAAGGAATTCGCTTTGTGCGAAGTTACAACTTAGAAAGACTCTCCAATCAGGCAGCTTATAATTTGCATTTAGAATGAACTGGTAAAAAGCCAATCTCGAAATCTACCGAAGTAAGGGTAAATGGTCCAGAGAGGACGCAACACTATTAAGAGATAGATTGAGAGATGTTAATTTAAAATCCAATATATACGTACATATATTGTGCGAATTATGCACGACATATGACTGAAAAAAGCAACTTAAACTGAAATAGTGAAAAGGTAATCGTTCTCAGTTCCAATGATGATATACTAATCGAGTATGTCGTGTGTGTTCGAAAGGAATGAGAGTGAAACCAGCGAACTATATATTTCAAATCAGAGCTCTATCTGAGGACCTAATGAGGTTCACCTCGTAAGAGTCCGAGCATAGATCTTTGTGTATTATAAGTGAATAGGTACTTTTTTCGGACTGTATAGTTCTGCAAAAGAGGAATAATAATCAGTAATTTAAATTTAAGTTGCAAACGGCTTTCAAGGAATAATCTCATAAAAAGGACTATGATGTATCACCTGTACATCCACAGGTCAAGTTGAGTAGTGAGTTATCGTGAGAGTGCCATTTTCTATGCGATCAACTGGATGATGGTCTGTTTACAGGGCCACAGGTTGATGCTTGTCAGTGCATCAGATTGAAATGTATAGGGAAGAATTAATGAATAATAGTCTTGGTAAAAGGGAAAAATAATGAGAGGAATAAATAAATAGGTGCTAGTCTTGTTGTATTGTGAAATATAACAGTTATTTTAATAGCATAAATAGGAAGGTGAGAGATTTCTGTGAGGAGAGAGATTTGTGTGTGAGCAACCATCTTTTTTATATATCCACAAAAAAGTCTACAGATATATTAGATAGCGAGCAGGGCGTAGTAAGGTCACTATTTTATCTCGAAGATAATCACCATATCGAGGCAGTTACGAGTATTAGGTTAGAATGAGAAGGAGATTGAGAGAATCTCAATTGTTGGACTGAAGATCAAACTGCATATATGTGAGTGAACTTACACTAGAGACTCCAAGTGGTATATGTTTTATGTATCAATATCAGAGTGGCCAAATAGCGATAGGAGGAGGATAGTAAAAGAAAATCTGTTTAACATCTGAATGGTCTTCACGTAAAAACATTGCTAAGCTTGAGGCGAAACAAGCATAGCAAATTCAGGTATAAGATCATATATAGCCACCTATCCAAAACTAAAAACATGTATACCTAAAACAAATCAGAGATACCAGTGGAACATGATAAGACTCATTAGGGTTGATGGGGATCATTTGGGAGAGATAATGACTACAACGAGTAAGGATGTCTCAACTTAAACTATAGGTAAGGCAACCTTAACCTACTTTCAAAGTTAACAAGTATTTCAAATATCAACACTGTTATCATTTCAAGACCTTTAACCTATAGGTCATCAGATAATGATTTGAAAGTTATTCCAAATTCCTTTTTGAAGCTTATGGCAATTCAAACGCCATATCAAGTGAAGTTTCCACCCGCCATATGAAAAAATAACTCCTCCTCACAACCAACTTAGCCATAACTGCTAACTGCTCACGAAGAGTTTGGAAGACTTCCAGGAAATGGTATGAAGTCTTACCTATAAATTTGCGGCCAGACTAGTGAAAGCGCCTATCATCAGAGTGGATCCCAACAGATGTAACATGGATATGAGTTCTGATATCACACACCTACTAAGCCAGACCCTTCTGGTTTCGGGTAGGGTTCTGGAAGTCATTGTTGGTGACGAAAAGAAGATTGTGTTTTAAAAAAAAAGGGGATGACAAACTGTCACTATTCTATTTGTCATCTCTACCATTGGAGTTATCTATAGCCTCACGTCTGTCCTCCTGTGAGAAACTGATGGCTGAATGCAAGCAGTGAAATTCTCTCCAATTCAGATGTCAACAACAATGAAAATAACAAGATCAAGTTTGAATCCCTCAATTCAAATTCAGTTATCAAAGTATAGTGATCTGGCATTGAAGATGTACACCTTCAACTTCAGTATAAATTCACCTCAATTCTGACTTCTCAACAGAATCAAATTCCAAGTCTAATTCAGTCAAAGAAAGAACCTCTTATGTACCTTCAGTGTCAAAATTCCTTCGCGGGAATATTCGAATTTTGTAAAAAAACTTCTAATTCTTTAATTCGCAATGGTTTCATTGCAACTCTTCAGTGGGAGATATAAAAACTATTATTACTCACATATAATCATATTATTTTACAATTTTAGTATTTATTTGGAATAGTATTTATTTTAGATATATAGAAAACTATTAGCTATATAGTAGTTTTAGTGTGCTAAACCTCTCATATAAAGGTAATTAATCACCCAAATTTTTTCACTAAAAAACAACATGGAATCAACATTACGAATACCTAATTCTCGTCCCTATGACGTCGTGCTGTGAAAAACAGAAAAATTAATCAAAAATTAAAGGTATAGAGGTAAATTGTCTTCATTTCTTGTCAAATATTTTACTAGTAATTAATCACTTAGTACTTTACCTTCTCACCAATCAAATTACCCTAACTAAGATTAAGTGCTAGGTACAAAAAGCCAAGAGCAGAGTTACTAATGGACTACTAGATCTTATCAAAGAGCATAAAAAACTTTGAAAAACAAACAAATTCAAGTAAGGCTAATGTAGATTCACATTTATATATATCCACATTTTTAAAACGCTTTATACATTGTATTTATTAAAATCATTCTAGGGTTTTATTTTTATTCTTAATTTTGAATCTAGTTTTTATAGGCAAACTTATCAGTTTTCATTGCTTTCAAAGAAACCACAATCTATAGCCTCTAGAACAGATCCACTCCACATGAAAGCAAGTATTTTTTAAGGGGGTTGAATTTTGATCCCTTTAAATTTTAATTCTCACTAATTTTGATTTAAATTGAGCATTGGTGACTGATCTCTACACAAACTCCTCATTAAAACTCAGAATGAGGGAGTCAACCTTCAATTTTCATTAAATATTGCTTTAATAATATTTTGTATACTTGGTTTAATATCTTTTAACAAGGACTCTAATTCCTCTACAAGATCTTTTACATAAACTGCAATCTTTATCTTTATTATTGTCTATAGGCCTACCCTCTATCTGACTAAGATAAATATCTACTGGTGTGAGATGAAATGGCTTGAACTTATAATAGGCTTAGATTTTTAATTAACTCTATCTAAGAAGGGCTTGATTCTGGTCAGCACATTTTCGCTGAAAATTTCGCTAGAATGACCCAAGACCAATGAAACTTGACAGACAGATGAAATAGATTGAAAAGTATGCATTCAGGGAATCAATTAGATTGATTTTGAAAAGGTCTATTAGACAAAAAAAACTAAAATTTGAAGTTGAAAGTGACTACAAGGCCTAACTTTGAATTGAATTTTTGAGGAAAAATGAGATAATGGCCTACACCACCAAATATTTGATTGAACTTGAAAAGTTAGAAGACCACAAACGAAATGAACACCAAAAAACTAGATATAGAAACAAACACGCGAGGTTAAAAGGACCTAGGCCTACTAGCCTAAGTTTAGTTTGAAATTTTTTTTAGAAAATCACTGTAATGGAATGTTTAGGCAATGATCATTGCTTATATAACTCTCATACCAAATTTTTGAATAAATATCACTAGGACTAACCTAACCTTAGGACAAAAACGCCAATATGCTAGTCTCGATAGGTCCCCATGTGCTTCCTCTACAGTCTCTATTATTTTCATATGTTCAAATAAATCCTTAATTAAATTGATGAACTACAGGTAATAATAACAAACATCGAAACTGCTAATAAGGCCCTTCGCGAGTTCGGCTAGATTTTAATTTCAATCGATAGGCACCGTTATCAAGAACTTGAAAACAACACCGTTTCGTTGAGACCCAATATAGATACAGCAATTGATCGAACATATTAATTAGAAGCAATAACATGTAATAACAAAACACTAAAGAAAGATACTAATAACTAAAAAATGAACAAAAATTATATAAACGGCGTATTTGAAAATCCTTACTGATGAGATGTTCAAAGAATTCTGCTCTTTAAGAACTAAGATCTTGATTAGTCCTCTAGATAACCTCAGCGCTTCGGGACTTTGTAACCAGACTTTAATAATCTTAGTTAGGGGTAAATTGAATTAAGCGTCAGTTGGGTAAATAATAGAGATAGGTATAGAGAAATTATTTGAAAAAGAAATGAAGGAATAAGACAATTTACCTACATACCCTTAACATTTTTGGAATTAACTTTAAATCTTCTGATTTAACAAGCACGACTAATAGGATCACTATTGAATTGAAGTGATCCACAGTTTGTGTAAGAACCCTTACTCTGCTAATTTAAGTGAAAATTTAGTGAAAAATGAATATCACAATGTAGACCAACAAGAAACAGAAAGCCAAATACATAAATAAAAGATACTGCATATAGCTAATAGTTTTTTATATCTCTAAAAATAAATACAAATGACAAAATAGAGAAATCATGAGGAATTATAATATTTTCAATAAAGCTGCTGTCGTCGTCGTGTAAGTGATGACAAATAATTGTTTGATAATATCACCTAAGCTCCACTAATATTACACCGTCTCAATCATGGCCGTCCCCGCCAGAAAATTTCGCAGGGGGGCAAACTTATAAGTATTAACCATAATATATCAAATATATATATTATCTTATATATATAATATATATATATATATATATATATAGTATTATACTTATATAGATAGTATATATATATATATATATATATATATATATACTATATATATAATATATTATTTAAAAAAAATTCCGATTTCAAATTCCAGGGGGGGGGGCAAGTGCCCCTCCTTGCCCCTATGTGCGGACGCCCATGGTCTCAATGAGTTTGAGTTGCCAGATAACATGATTTTCATATTTGTAAATTGAAATAAACTAAAAATGAAAAGTAGCTCCTACATTAATGGTTTTTAATTTTAATTATTAATTTTTATTTTTTATTTTTATGAGTCTGAGTTGCCAGATAATATGATTTTTATCTTTGTAAATTGAAATAAACTAAAAATGGAAAGTAGCTCCTTCAGTAATGTTTTTTTAATTATTAATTTTTATTTTTATAGTTTAAATAAAACCATGGGCTGGATGGAAACGCTTTGAGGGCCGTAAAAGTATATTTGACACCCCTGGTCGGTAAAAAAAATATATATGTCGATACCCTTTCGGCATCCCTAGGGAAAATCAAAGAGTATGTAGTCAAATGTTGTTGGCCTTAAACTAGAAGTCTTGAAAATTTTATTCTCGTTTGACTTGTTTCTTTAATCAGTTATTTTTGTCTTCAGTATGAAAATATACGTGAAAATGCTGCAAGGTGCAGAAAAGCTGTACGAGGTAAGTTGTCTCACAAGAACAAGAAAATAAACATTGAAACATTTAAGGTATAGGGACAGTAACAGTATAACTAGAAAGGGTAATTGTTACCCAGAGGGTTGTCACCCCCCAATTTTTATAAAAATCACAGGATATACTCTAAAAAAATAATAATGAAGAATAGTGAAAACGAAAATCGTCGCTCTCTTTAGGAAAAAAAAAGTTACAGCCTCAAAGTTGTTAAAAATCGCATAGGATTTATAAAAAAAAAAAAAAAAAAAAAAAATTAAAATCACAGGATATACTCTAAAAAAATAATAATGAAGAATATTGAAAATGAAAATCGACAGTCTCTTTAGGAAAAAAAGTTATAGCCTCAAAGTTTAAAAGTTTCCTATATACTTTCTTATAAAAAAAATAAGTGGGCCACATGCTCTTTTTAGGGCCATCCTAGTTCAGGTTATGATAAGATTTGTTAATTCTACATAGAGTTTCTCTGTGTATTCCTAAAAAAACATCAGAACCTGACTTAAAGGGGCTGAAATTAGACCTAACCTTGATCAATCAATATTGAAAAGTCTGAGAGTTTTAACAACTTTGAGAGGCTGTAATTTTTTTTGGTAATTGTTTACTATTGTTGACTTGAGTTCATGTACATAGTATATTAAAATTATAAACATTTCATTTATAAAAATGGTTTTAAAAAATTATTTGAATTTTTTTTAACTTTTTGGATTATTTTGAGTTAATATTTTAACTAAAAAATATTAATATTAACGCTCTGAAAATCATAACATTCTGCTTTTTTCGGTTCGTGTAGGGATGAGGAATCACTGTTGAAATGCATTTCAGATTATGGATACATCTGTATTGATATTATTTTTTTATAATCAATTTTTTTTACTAATTTCAAGGAATCTATATTATAGACAAATATTACATTTAAATAATATCAAAGAAAATAAAATTTGTAAAAATATTTGTGCGTAATATATAATAAAAAATAGTAGAAATTCACTCAAGATACTCTCTCCAGAAATCCTCCCGGCAAGAGAGATAAATTTCAAGAAAAGGCTGCGACTTGAATTTCGATCACAATTTCGCTTAATGACTTCTTAGAGCAAGGGTGGGGAAAAGGCTGAAGAGATAGTGACAACCAATTCGCCTACGAGAGAGAGAGATCTCAACGGAAGAGAACTTTTTTACTTTACTTTCAGTAAATTATAATTATGCTGAATAAAAACATCATTCAAATGGGGGGTTCTTTTTAATACTATCCTTCTTATATAGGGGATGCTTTTGCTCACTAAGAAGGCTACCAACTTAACGAACATACGACGCAAGAAGTATAGTAAAGATATAAGTAAAGAAGAAGTATAAAGAAGAAAAAAGAAGAAGAAGATAGAAAGAAGAAGAAAGAAGAAGAAGAAAGTATATAAAAGAAGAATGAATGATAAGAATATATGAGAAGGGTTAATAAAGTAAAAAGAAGACAACTTGATAAAGAAGATTTTATGATAACAGTGGGTATAGATAAATAAAGAAAAGGAAGATTATATGATTAAGACGGAAGACACACCTGAATTAAATACCAAGAAGTAGACGTCCTGTAATATTATGTTATTAGAGAACCGAATTACTTGAAATGACAAACAGAAACAACAAAGAGCCTTTCGATCATTGACAATGCTGAAGAGCACATAATTTGATATGCGTGATTATCCCTAATTCTTTATATTTTAATTTTTACATTTTCCCATTACCTCTACTATTTTATGCACTATTTAAAGATAATATATAATGTCACTAGAAATATTATTTTTATAGATATATTATATATCTAGATAATAATATATTAATTAAGTAATATATATAATATATATAATAAGTAAAATATATATAATATATATTATTAATATATATAAGAATGAATTTATATATATAATATATATATATATATTATATTTATATATATAATATATATATATATATATATTAATATATATATATATATATATATTCTCTATAAGCACTGGTAAATATGATAAATACTAATTCTCTCTAACTGCTCACATGACGTACTTACCAACTCAATTAATCACTGCTCGGGCATTATAGATATTCTCACGTTATTAGTTATTATAAAAATAAAATAATTATAAAATATATATATATAATTTTAATATAATATATTATATATATATTAATATATATTATATATATATATTAATATAATATTATTATAAATATTATTATTAATAGTATATACTATCAGTTAGCGCCGTAAGTATAGTAACCCGTTTCTCTATTGGTATTTGTAGGCGTAGCGGGAAACGATAGCCAGCAAGGCATGGCCATGGAGGGTTTGCGTTCATTTTCCGCTCATCTATAATAACAAACAAAAACAACGACAGAAATGACGATACCAAAACATTATAAAGATGTAAATATTACTCACAATCTTAAGTCGATTTGAAGTCCAGCATATCCTCCACTCACTCACACTCACATTTACTCTCATGTCTTGTCTATAACTCTCGGAAAAATAATATCAAATAGATAGTCACCGCGTCATAAGTGTCTGAAGTGCTAGCACTCTGTCCTTAAGTGTAGTTCTACGTATAATAAAATCCGCTTAAAATTATTTTACTCATTTAATTCTTACTCAATTATTAATATTATTTGTTAATTACAATTACTTATTGTATCATTTTTTTATTTACTATAGATCTCTGCGCACTGGCTATACCATCACAGAGACAGCACCTATTATGCCAATTATTCTTAAATTATCTCATAAGAGGCAGAACTCTTTAGCACGAACTCGCCATGAGACGTAGGCCGACTTATTTTAAAAATTTGATATTATATCTGCTCTCCTATTATCCAACTATAAAACTCAGCCTATTAATCTTTTCTCCTGACTCGACTCGAGTTCTTATAAGCAATCATCATACAGCCTATTGTACTCAGATCAGACATAAATATATTTATCTTTAAAATATTTATCTTATAGGAATGGGTTATTATTTAACTTTTATTTATTTTTTTATAGTTTATCCTGTGATAAGCACTGCCGCCAGTCTAGTTTCCTAGTGCCTACTATAAGGAGGAGTTAAAAGATAACATAAAGTTTAATTAAGGGAAGAAATTTTGAGGGCTGTCATAACGTTCACACTTGATATATATAATCCATCTAAAACCCTCTCTAAAAGTGGATTTTAGAGTAACCCTACTCTCCTCATCATGCAAGTTAGACTGTAGTTCTCTGACTGATTTGTGCAAAAATCATGGGTCGTCTGTTGTCAAGTTAGAAAAGCTATTTAAACTAATTCTTACTCTGCATCTCAAGATAGATCGGTGTGATGAGGTAGATTATACATATTTATTTCAGAGATATCACCTCCTATGGGTTAATCTCTTATAATTCAACATTTTTAGAAAAGTGATATATAAATTATGAATACTTTCATGAGATCTTATAGAATTGTGCACTAATGAACTTTCAATCAGACATATAGTTTATTTACAGATCTCTACTAAAGCTTAATCTTATTGAAAGGAATTAAAACTTTCAGAATATATAACACCATTGAAAATATCATGATCCTTAATTTACATTAATTTGCACACAATATCCAGCATATAATCCATGAATTTCCCAAGTAGGTATTAGAAAAAATAATTCTAATCAATCTCTTAAAGATATCACTATCTCCAAAAATATATACTTTGAATTTTAAACTTCAAGGTGTAACATGAGTATTTACATACTGCAATATAGAGTTAGCATTTAGTGCTATTGCTTATTATCAAGAACTAAATTCCTGTGATCTCGTCACTATGGTTGATTACAATGCTCATCTAGCAATATTAAAGCAATAATCTTTGATTCCCTAGTTCTGGCTGTAGAAAAATTATACATAGGATTCAATGATGAGAGCTCCACCTGGACATGTCTTTACACTTCATGAGTAACTGTGAATCAAGTTTTGAAATTATTATGGATATTACTTTTCATATTTAAAGTGAACTCCTTGAGATAAAATTTTTTGTTTGAAATCAGATTAATAGCTACATCACGCAAATTGTCTTGGGTAAATCTAATACAAAAAAGCTTAGTAGTTATGTTTACAAGTGAGTACTATATTTTATTTGGTAACTTAAGAAATTATTTATCCATATATATTATTTAGTACGAGATCACATTAGTAAATATCAGTTGAAAAGGAATGGACCATAGTATATAATTGGTCTGACTTAGTAACTTTCGTTTATTAAAAATGATTCACGTTTTCTAGAAAACATTTATTTAAAAAAAGCCATTTTACATTTAGAATTACATCTGGATTTGAACAGAATCATATTTGTATAATTAGTTTGGATTAAGATAGTATGGATTAATTTTTATGTTTGAGCCACAAAAATTCAAAAATTTCCAACTTTAAGTCAAAATAATAAAATAAAATAAAAAATAAATCACATTATACCACAAAATACTAAAGAGTGTATTGATAATCGATCTAGGCAAGAGAAAAAAGATTGAGTAAACAGATTAAAGTCTTAAAGTTCTAGTAACATGCTAATATCCATCGCTTAGGTTTGAATAATAAAACGGTTTGTAATTTTATATTTTGTTTTGTTTTGTCTATTGAAAAAAAAAACGTGTTTTTTTAAAACAAAAATGTTTTTGGTAACATTTATTAAATTTAAAATTACTCTTTTTATGATATATAAGTATGTTTTTAAATATACAGGTTTAAGTAGTACCAAATACCCCGTTTTTAGCCTATAAAATTGGACTTATTATTACGATTTTTATATTAATATACAGTATATTTAATTTATATATAGATATATATATATTATAATAGATTATATATATATTAATTATATATATATAATATTATATAATATATAATATATAAATAGATAAATATAATATATTAATTATATATTATTAATATATTATAATATTATTAATATCCAAAAAAGTAATGGTATAAATTTCAAACTTTTTATGGATATAGTATATATATATATTAAAGGTTCAGGAGTGAATGTAGGAAGGTATATGTGAGGAGATAGGAGTAGGTAATAGTAATAATCCTTTCTTTAAAAACTAATCTAGTTTGATATCGATCCGAGAGAGGAATAGGAGGAGAATACTAGATAGAGAGGTGGTCGGGATAGAGATAGATATCGAAATGAAAGAAAGATGAGATTATTTGATGTGTGAAGAAGGACTGATAGTGAAGTATGTATGATGGATGTTATAATCGAGTGATGGTAGGCAGAATGGAATTATGAGATCGAGTTATGGTTATGAGATCTATGATAAAAGTTAAGTTAGTGGGGGACTTGCGATGGAGGAAGGAAGGTACAGAACGAAGGGTAATAATTAAGGTAGAGAATTTGAGAATAGAACGAGCGATGGTGAGGTAAGAAGTATAAGGAGGTCCAAGTACGAACTCACCGGCTGGAAGAAAACAGGAGATGAGCGAGAGTGTGAGGAGGAGGAATAAATCGGAGAACAAATGAAGGAAGCAATTGTTAGACAGTGAAAAAAGAGATTATGTGGATGTGCATGAGAGAGAAGAGAAGTAGTAAGAGATGATAATAAGTATCGCGTAAAGTAGAAGAGATTATGAAGAATATGAGGACCCAGAGGCGGTTAAAAGTAAAAAGAACCAAAATGATGAAGGACCATAGAAACTGAAAGAGGAATATGAAGATATAAGAAAGATCTTGGAGATCACAGTATTATGGGGGAGTAGATCAAATATCAAGTTAAAAGTGCAACGTAAGTAGAAAAGAGAGTATTAACACTCCTAGTTGTCAACATGCATCGTGTAAATGATTAGATACATTTAACAGAGATGTGTATAGAACATAATCTTAAAAGAGACTACTGCTATTATGTATGTAATAAGTACTATAAATACTGCATGTATTATGTATGTATTATTAACATCGGGTATAAGACTTGTCTGTAAAATAGGAGTGAATGGATGTTAGTGGAGTGTGGAAAGAACACTTTGAAATCTGTATAATATTTTGGCAGAAATGATGAGGTGATAATGACTGTGTGTGGTTTGATGGATACAAGAAAGTGAGATGACGCTAATTTTGTGAGAGGTCATTAGCACACAGAGGAGATCCATGCTAGACATAGAAAGATTGTTAAAGAATGGTAACTGCTCGGATAGATGCAAATACTGGTGAAATTTATCATACGGAGCAAGTAATGGTGTACTTACTCGATCTTGATAGTTGTGAATAAAGCGGTTATGCAGGTATAGTTCGAGGATTGGAGGAGACAGTAATATACCTTTATATAAGGTTAAGGAGAAAGAACTGATGTTTAGGCTATAGGACGATCGTTTGAGGGGTTTAGAAGGAAGTTACATATATCATATCGTTTGGTCTAAAGAGTGTCGCTCTATAGTGACTGAAGGACTGATTGTGGTGAAGGAACAATGTCGTTAGTAAGTAAGTAGAGAGTGTGATCAATCTTTACTTTGAAGCAAATGATAGAGAAATTAGTGAGAGAAAGAACATAATTGTATTAGTTTTATGATCGCAAAGGTATGATAATATCTAGTTAAATAAGGAAGTTAGGACATATGTATTTATTATATAGAACCTTTCGGATAGCTCATGATGGAACAAAAGTATAACTTTTTTTCAATGCTTATGTTTTTCGAGAGTAGGCGTGGTAGAATAAATGATGTCAAAAAGGATTTTGTCTTTTGAATATTTAATAACGAGTAGAGGCAGATCTTGTTAATCGTCATTCCTTGCTCACCTAACTCAATTTGTTATAACAATCTGCTGGTGATGAATAGGAAACTGAAGTGGTCGTGACAATGTGTATAAATGTATGAGATGATGAAGCGATGTTGGTGCCCGCTCTAACCTATTATAGGCGCCTATGATTTGTTTTGTGGATGAATATGCGAATCTGAAGAGTTTGAGAGTAATTTATCGGTAAAGGATTTGCCCAGGTGTGTTAAAAGGCAATGGTTATGAAAAGTAAACGTATTCTATCTAAAATCTTGCTCTACATGGTCTCGTAACGTGTTGACATTTTTACAGCGAGAAAGAGATTCTACATAAAAATATTAATAATTTAAAATAAATCTGCATTTTTTAAGATATTTAGTCGTTAGTATGTTGTGGATACTTTACTAATAGAAAACACGCATGTGTGCGAGTGTAGTATTGTGTTATGAGAAGTGCTTGTGCAACTTAAACGTGTGAATGTAAGACTAAGTCTATTACGTGTCCCCTAGGTTCTTTGTGCATGACCGTATGTTCTCCCGTTCATGTGTGTTAATACTTGCGATAGTTAAATCAGTAGTCACGTACTTTATCTTTCTGGTCATATATTTAAGTAAGATATATAAATTAAACGTATCTCAATGGTCAGTAGGGAGCATCTATAAGAGAGACATTGTACTATTTTCATAAAAATAACGCAGTATTATTCACTTCTTATAAAACACAGTTTATGATAGATAAAATGCGACACTTTTCTGTGTGCAATGAAATGGAATAAATGGTATCAGAATGAGATTTTACAATCACCTGGACATGTAATGGTACATGTAAAGTTCTGGTAAAGCAGTGAATCTTTAATCGTTAGTGTGTGTGAAAACGAAGGCGGGATGAAAGATAAAGGATGAGGCAGTTAAACGAAGCAAGGACGAAATGGGTGAAGTGTTGCAAGGCGAGAAGTGAAGGCAAAGAAGAGAGAATCGGGGGGGAGGGATGGGGTTGTCCCACCTGGGAAGGATAACCCCTTTACAGTGATGAGAGTACCAGAGGAGGTTTCGCGACTAGTCCGGCTCTCTATGAGGGTCGATGCGACTGACGGGAGTAAGGAATAACAGAAGTTGGAGGGGGTTACCTCCGATGGTCAGACCTGCGACTGCGGTGTCTGGTTCGGAGGCTGGTGACGCACCCTACACCAGGGGCGTTTGGAAGGGAAGGGGTGAGAGGCTCATAACAAGTTAATAGATAAATTTCTGGATGATGAATATAGTAAATAAGTATAAGTGCTATTGAAAGAAAATAGAATGAGAGCATTGATACAGTACAATTTCGCTCTTATAACAATTATATTAATAGTATGATAGAGTAGAATATAGAGAATATTAGACCTAATAGATAGATAGAACTTGATAAATATAATAGAGAGAGAAAGCTATGGTATATAATAGATGAAAACTTAGACAAACATTATAGAATATTAATTATAATCGTTACTAGACGATTAGTAAAATCTACTCCTAGGGTAGAACATTAGAAGAAAGAGATGGAGATAGATGAGAGTTGAGAGTAATTTACATATGAATATGGAAAAGTACAACCTTGGTGACCTAAAGAGAGAAAAGATGAGGAATAATTAAGATAGAAAAAGAAGAGTTCCAATTAATAAGAAGAAATTAGAAAAGAAAAAAATCTTTATTTATTAATAAAAAATAATTTATTAGAAACTAAAGTAACTTTCTGCAAAGAGAAAATAAGAAGAATAAGATGAAAAAGTTCAGCAAGAAATAGAAGATGGAAAAAAATAACTAATCGTCTGTTATATTAAATATCAGATACAGAAGTAAAGATAAGGATATAGCGTATACCCAGTAAGCTCAACTATAAAAACTGAAGAGCACTAGATAACTGTCAGGGTTAATAAAGAGTATTACTCATGTCGGTAACTGTATACGATGAAACGTTATAAAACTCACGTAAATAGACGTAGAGTGAGTAGTGGGAGAAAAAAAGTATAATATAAAATAAAAATAAACAAAAAAATAAAACTCACAAAAAAGGGTTACCAGTGCGGGAATAATAAAAACTAGGGGTTATGGGAGAAATAAATAAACGGTAAGTGGGTAAAGTCCCAACTTACTAACACCATAACCAATGCGCCGTCCAAAGTTCAGTATATGATATATTAAGGGGTATAATGAATCAGAGTACTATATATATTAAATATTAATTTATATTTTATAAAATATTATTATTTATTTATAATAATTATATATATTATATATAGTATATAATTATAATATATATATATATATATTATATATATATATAAAATATATATATATATATATATATATATATATAATTATATATTATATATATATATTATATATTATATATATATTTATATATATAGATATATATAATATATTATATATATATATATATAAGTATATAGATAATATAACATACTATAATAATAATATTACTAATTATATATATATATATATTTTATAAGATATATATAATATATATATAATATATATTATTATATAATATATATTATTATATAAATATCATATATATATATATATTATATATTATATATAATTTGATAACTATATATATATATATATATATATATATATATATATATATACTATATAATCATATATATATACTCTATATAGTATATATATATATATTATATATATAAATATATATATATTATATATATATATATATATATAATATTATATATATATATATATATATATATATTATATTATAATATATATATTATATCTATTATATAATATTTTTTGAAGTGCCTCCCATGTTTTCGGTTCACGAGGCGTTTAGTATTATAGTATATATATATATATACTGATATATATATATATATATATATTTATTATATATTATATATATATTATACGGATACTATATTATATATATATATATATATATATATATATAATATAATATATATATATTATAAGTAATATATATATATAGTTTTGTTCAAAAAGTTTGGGAAAATTTTTTAATTTTTTTTAATTTATTTTTATTTATTTTTATAGTAACTTACCCTGGCCTACGTTTACATATATTATTATTATTATTATTATTATTTTATTTTATTATTATTAATTCATTATTAATGTATATTTATTATTAATTGTATTAATTATTATTAGTATTATTATTATTTATTATTCATTATTATTAATATAGAGCTAATTTCTTTACCAAAATTCTGAGAAGGACTGTGTTAATCTCCATCTGTATTTGCTATACAAAGAGGTGGATCGGTATTATGGGTAGCATAGACATGAAAGCATGGTTTTAATGAGTTTAAAAAGTTTTTGTTTTTTTCATAAAAGGAATTCACGAAAGACGATGAATTATAATTTACTTTTTAAAATAAAAATTGTTATTTTTTTTCGCCTCAAAAAAAAAAGAAAAAAAAAAAAAAAAAGACGAACGTAATATTATAATTATAGTATTTATTATGATTATTAATTAATGAGACAAACTTTCATGGTCTATTGTAATAGAATGATAATAAAATCATAGAACTAAAAATTAGAAAAAAAACCGAAGAATGGATGTAGGGATTGTAAGAAAAGACGAATTCTCTCGAAGTATCTAACCGCCCACTCCATAGTAACATTTTTCTTTCATTATAAAGACATTCGCTTCAATTACTCACTAAAAAAAACATGAATAATAATAATAGAATAAAAATATTAAAATATATATCAAAAAATAGTTATATTAAAAATATTTACTTAATGCATATTTGTGTTGTGAAATTTAATATATTTTCTAAATATCCTACACATTAAAAATCTTGATATTTTTTCAGCTATCATCTTAAAAGAGTACACCTATGACATCTAAACTTTTACGAATCTTTTTCCGACTCATACTTTCCTGAAGTATATACGAACCTAAAACAAGAAATTACACTAAATACTTGAGCATTTATCAGCATAATAAGACACACTTGATCATTACACTCACAAAAAACCGTAATAAACTATTCTAAATAAAAAAGCAAAAAAATACAAAATCATTCTTATATCGCAAACGTTACGTTATATAATATTATACTAATAATATGATTAAAGATATAGAACTAAAAAAAGCTATATTAATAAGTATTTATATAGACTTAGTTACTCTAATATCTGCAATAGTACCGATAATACTTTATTAGTAAACTAATTTCGTTATTTTCTCTTACATTAAGTCATAATAATGCAGGTCATAAGGTCCCGCATACCACAAAGCTATTGAATTGTTTATTGAATATTCCAAGAAAAAACACTTCATCCGTAAATTATATATCTTACTAGCCTTTATCCCTCTAAACTTTATATAAATGTTTACGCGTGTTACCGATTAACACTGTCGCACTTATATATAACATACTATTATATGTTCCTAATACTTCCTGTTTATGCTTAGGTACTTCCCACATAGACCCCCTACTTATTCCATATGATCTATCACTATTCAGAATCTAATAATAGCTTAACAAAAACTTTCCACAATGCATAATTATATATACTATATATATCTATTTTTATAACAAACAACTCATAATGCTAAGTTCTTTAAAGATAAGGAATAAGAGTGACATTCCCATATGAATCTAATAGTTCACATATCACTATTACAAATATAAATGTGCCAACTATTAATACATATCGACTAATAGTAGAGGGCAAAACTTTCTTACAAACTATAGGTATACTGAGCCTTACTCAACTAAGTAATTGATGAGCATTACCTTTCGAACTAATTCTCCCCAACTCTCAACCAGAGTATTTAGCTGTCAGAGAATCCATTATATTGACCTCTCAATGCACCGTATATATATATATCCTTCAAAAAATTTACTTACATTTATATTAAAATAATAAAGAGGATAACATTAAAAAATTATGAAATCTTATATATAAAAAACTCTTTAAAAAAAATATTATTAATATCCATAATGAACTATCTCTTTGCACTCCTGATTGCCTGTACTAATTGACTGAATACTAATAATTAATTGCTAAAAAACAACACATAATCTTCGAGGATTATATACTTTGTTTATGTCAAAACAATGAAATAATGACTAGCTTCAGATTTAGGATGACTACGTCGATTCGGTAATAAGAAAAAAGGAATAAAAGTAAGACACAAAAAGTCGTAACACAATAATAATTATGGCGTAATTCTGATAGATATATCGATTATGGAAATAATAATTTTAAAAGCTAATTTTATTATTTAATGATAATATTCAATCAATATTCAAACGCCTACTAACAGCCAGTCATTTTTTTGTTATACACATTTCGTATATGACAGTGTATCTATAATTCCTAAATAATATCACAGAATATATAGGAACCTTTATGAAATATAAGGAATATTCCTACGCTCACTATAAGCTAATTTTTTTACATATGTTTTGCGGTTTGAACAATAAACGAAACGCATAAACTATACGTATAAGCATTTTCGACTTTAAGCACTCAAATTATAGAACTGAAAAACTCCTAATAGAAACATACTCAAGTATAATGTAGGTTATCTAATAGAAAGTTGGAGTGACATACTATCAGACAAATATTTATTGTTTATATATAATAGGTATAATATATAAATATAATCGATATAATGTAATTTAAAATTTTCTCTCTCATATATATCACCTATATATATAGATTCTTTATATATATATAGTATATAATATTTATATTATATAAATATATAAATTATTAGTTTTATATATATTTTGTGCTCAATAACTAAAAAAGAATATATGGTATCTAAGTTTTGAAACTTATATTCACAGAATCGCTCCTAGCTCCATCTCGATATTCATCGAGTCATTGAAGAAATTATCAAGATGTTCAACGCTTACCCAGCACGCGCTCAAAATACCTATCATAATCTAAGGCGCCTTGCCCTTGTTATAGCACTCAAAACCTTTCAATTACCAACACACCCTTCAGCAATGCGGTACATGATACTTTGAAAGTGCAATACCTAGATATATAGTAATGTTATATTCCTAATTCAACTATATACTTAATCTATAACTATTTATATATATACCTATAACAATATATATAATATAATATATTATATTATTGAAAAATTATTCTTAGCTTTATTGTATTTTTGTTCATTAAATTATTAAACTCTCTATAGTAAAATATAAAATATTAACAGTAAAATGTATGATCATAAAATGCTATATATATAATAAATATATACATCCGCCATATACTCATATACACTACACTCTAACGCGTAGTCAGTATAATACCAGGTGTATAATTCATAATTATATTAATATAGAACAGTGTATATATATAGCTCATTCTGACTACTTATATTCAAACTAATTATGTTAATACTTACGTCAGATTTATGTCATTCAGTAACCTGTCAGTATATAATAACTATGTGTGTATTATTGTATAAAATACTTCCGTTGTGATAAACTTTAGAAGTTGAAAGATTAATACTCAAATATGCTGGCGTAGGAATTAATTAATATGAGCACGGCAGTGCAGTATAAAGTAGATATTAGTCCACCTGCACTCAGCACCCTCTGAGAACAGACTCGCGACAAGTGTACAGCGTTCCTCATCTATAATAGTTGAAGAACATATCAACGTGATTTAAACTCCGATTCATTACATGTAATCCTGGGAGTAATCCTCGTCTCTCTCAAACCTGTTCCCAGGAGAGGGCTTCTGCTCAATCTAATCTTGTTCATATAAAATACTTTCTATTTCTAATTTTAAGTATTGTTTCGCCCTAATTTATATTTTATATAAATGTATCGTATCTATTTATCTATCTTCCACTAATATCAGTCAATCCAGGATATATATTACAATTATCAAAGGTTTGTTTTTACTTTCAACGATGTGTATATAGTTTAGTGTTAAAAAAATTAAAAATAGTGTTTAGCGAATGGTTTTTGATGTTGTTTGAAGATTTTCCAAATAGTTATGCTTTTCAATCATTTGAAAGGTTGTCTCGATCTCCATTACGCTTACTTAGGTTACTTCAAAGCCTTAGACATTGAAAACTTTATTAAAAAACCCTTAACTTTTAAATTTTTCAATATGTATCTGAAAAGTTATTTAATAATTATTAAAGTGCTTTAAGTGACAGTAAATTTAAAAAAAAAATTGAAACTTATGCAACTAGTTTAATGTTCATTAAAGTTATGACGACCACTTATTGTGAATCTGTTATAACATGAAAGTTATTGGGCTTCTTATGGTATTCCATGTGATTTTTAAATTTTTGTAAATATCCTCTATAAATAGATAATCTATATCTTTAATATGCTATATTATTTCTACTTAATCGAAATCTGTACAATATCATTCTTCAAAAATCTTAATTTTGTTGATAACGTATAATCAATACTAATACAATATTAATAATTAATCGATATTTGTATGTATTCTGATTAGATAGAATCATTATATCTATAAATTAATCTGATTAATCTATCTCAGATATTGTTATCAGTGATTACAATAAGTGTTAATTTACGCTTTTGGTAGACTTTCGTCAATTGATTACATAAACCTTTATATTTAATATTTTTAAGGTAATAAAAACAAAGCAGTGTGTTTGCGTTTTCCTTGAAAATTCTTTTGAAATTTAATGAAAATGTGAAAACAATGTGATGTCTATAAAATATTGTTACCTAGACGAATATATCAAGTATGAACAATATATGATCAAAAATCCTACGTGCTGGTAGTTGCTAGTTCCTCTACTTTCTTCCCTGTAAAATTTTAAATTCTCACTATTGAGATGACCACTAAGATCAGGTAAGATAAGAGCAAATATTTAGATTCTTAAGCATTGAACAAAATGAATCTACTATTTATCAAATTTAAAATTTCGAGAAACTTAATATACAGACCGCAATACGATATTGCAGGTGTAATTAATATTGATGAATTATGTGTGTACTAATGACAGTGTAAGTATTATTTTTTGCATTAGAATCTTAATGAATTTTCAATATTACCGACTTCAATAAAACTCAGAAAATAATTTATCTATCGCTTCAAAAATAAAGAGAGATTGATGATTAAACAATGATTGATTTTTTGATGCAGAATCCTGCAACCTGCAAGGGCCGTAAATGGGACAAATAAAGTCAAAGTTGCTATATTAGAATTAGAAATCTAAAGTTTAATAGTGTTTTATATGCCATACTGACACAGTAGACTTAAACAGAAACCTAAATTTCTGATAGTTTGTGGAAGCCAAATACATGTCAATCACACACTAATGTAATAATTGTTCCACAATCGAGTCCCCTCTATTTTGATTGAGAGATTAAATAAGAATTAGTTTCTCAGTCTTGAACAGTATATTAAAATATTTCATGGAAAGTAACCTACAACTTAATGGTATTCTATTCTCTATATCACTAGAATCTATTAATGTTACCTGATAAGTTGTCTGTGATGCGTATCTCTATCTAACTAAGTCAATTCTCTCACATTATCCTCAATCATACTCTAATTCTCGCTATTCTGAACATCATAAGTATTACAGCATTAGAATTGATTGAGAAAGACTGAAGTATTTGGCATAAACCTGTAACAATCTACTTAACACTCAGAAGTATGACTGGATTGCCTCTATTTGTCATAGCCCTATGTAATTGAGAAATCTCAAAATATGATAAAGAGATTTTTTATCTATAAAAAAAATGCATTAAATAAAAAATCAGTAGCCTATTATGTATTTACGCATCATAAAGTGCATAAATGGATTTTACATCTCCAAAGAGGTCCAGTCTGTTGTAGTTGTCACATTAATAGTAAGTAAAAAAGCATACCTAAAGTATTTTTGAAAGAGACCTGATAAAAAGTAGAGGGCGACAATATATCCTTGATATTATAAACAATCTTGACTATTATCAGAATATATTAAACCTTAAAAAGTGAAACTTTCAGAAAATAGCGCATCTAAATAAAAACTACTTAATATTTAGAATCTAATAAAAGATAAAAACATCTCAAAATAATCATAACAAGAAACAAAGCATTACTTGGCAAATTTTCAATACCTCAAGAAAGAGTAAAAAGAAGGTGAAAAAAGTTAATGAATATCAATTATGTTCTGGCTCATTCTTTAGGTATCTTTGTCTGTGTATATAGCAATTTTGAAGGCAAAATTAATAGAGTTAAAGAGTTGGGGTTATGCAAAAATTCGTATTGCAATATAGAAGCATAATAATGCGTCAGTTTATATGTAAATAAATAAAATTATGTATCCGTCAATGTGAAGTAAGATCACAACACACACCATTGTGTAATGTTTAATAATAGTGAATTATAAATAGTATACAACTACCAATTTCAATTGCATAACCTTTCTATACAAAGTTTTAAGAGTAATGCTAATACATCGCACCACCAACCCACTATCTTCAAATATGTTTTCCAATGTAAAAGAAATAAAAGCTTACAGATGTTATTATATTCGATACAGCTATTCCTAAATTAGCATATCATATCAAGAGAAGCTATGCTGAAAGTGCATAACACCAAAGTATAAATAGTCTTACTATATATTGAATTATTTGAGATTCAAAACTTTACATTGGTTCTAAAATTAAAAAGTATTTTCATCAAAACATTAAGTGTTTACATTTATGGTTTTTAAAGAAATATTTTACATTGTTTGTTATAATAATGAATATAAAATATTAAAATTATAAATAATGCCTTTAATATTATAAATAATATGAAACGTAATGGTTTAAATTTTGCAGACAATAATTGTAAAATCACAATGTAAATATCATAATTAAAAAATTTGAAATGGGAATAATAGAATAAATAGACTTGTTAAATATTAAGGAAAAACGTTAGCAGTGTCATTGTGACATATATGACAAATAAATAAATTAAATCATCTCACAATTGTAATATTATTATAATATTTTAAGTTAGGAGAACAACATAGGTTGGTTTAAACCAGAAAAAAGTAAAAAAAATCAAGTAGTCTCATAACTCATTCAAAACTTGAAACTAATAATGCCATAATTCCTAAAAATGATTCTAAATGTAATAACAGAAGGCTGAATACACAAGTGTATTTCTATGTTAGAATACACATCTCAAAAAGTATATTTTTAACCCAATGAGCAATTTATTGATTCAGATATTTGACAATGTTTGGAAAAATCTGAGTTAGCCTGGAATCATTTTAGAGTATCAAAGCAGACGAAGAATTCTGAAACACTGAGTAGGAATAATGTCAAGTGCAAATTATTTAATCAGAATATGATTTCCAAAGACAACCATTATCATGTAAGCCTTCCTTGATTGAGGTCACCACCCTAATAATTTTAATATACTTTAAATATAACATACTTTATTGAATGACATAACTCAAAATGATTTAATAAGTAAAATACAAATAAGTTTTTGAATATATGCTAGCTACTCGAGGCTAATGAAACAGTAAATAATAATTTTATGATGTTCAATATTTAGTAAAATAAAATTCATTCTCATGTGATCTGTAAGCAAATAAAAATAAGACCTAAAAATAAGACCAGTTTTTAATTTAGTCAATCACATAAACAGTAATACAAACTATTACATACCTTGAAATAAGCAATACAAGGTATATGACCCTATATGAATCACTTTAAAACTCTACTTATGATGTCAGAAACGAAAATCGGGACTGTTTTGTGATAAGCGACTTACAACAGCATTTGAATGAATATAGGTTAAAAGATGAAGTGGATATGAATAGGTTCACTTTCTTGTGGTTTAATAACGGCAACTATGAAGCTTAATATAGTACATCACATGTAATATTTGGTTTACATCTTCCCCATTATATCTGATTTAGATATAATGAAATAGTCATGGCTTCTAAGTATCCACATGATGGATGTACTGAAATATTATCCTCAGGCTTTCTATGATGAGATTAATTTTAAATAAATATTTAACAAGCATAAATTTACCGAGGTTAAACCTCCAAATTTCCAGAAAAGAAAAGGGATGAAGACAGGGGGTTTTATCTGAGGATCTTGGATAGCAACTCGGAATCTATTGCTGATTTAAATTCAAGGAAGAAAACTCCTTTGTAGAACAGTTTCTAGTTGTTATTGAAAAAAAAACTACTTAGGATATAAAGTGACTCAAATAGTAGACTGACGTGTGCATATCAAAATAATAAGTAGAATATCTTGTAATAGAGATATAATGAGATATATTCAATAACATAAGCAGTCAATTGTTGCTGAGATTTCAAGACTTATCGACCCTCTCAACTTTGCAATTCCATTATTGCTTGATTAAGTGTGATAAATTGTTGATGAGACAAGTGTAAGCAGCATAATTTGCTTGATGAAAGAGTGCCTATGATATAAAGAATACTAAAAAGTAAGTTTAGTATTAAACTATTAGCAATACTAAAATTGAACATAAATCACAATGATTAGCAAATACCATAGGAGAGAAGGCTCTTATCTGAAGGAAATAAGTTGGCTTACATCATTTTAATACAGTTCTAGATAATGTTTATTGAGATTTCGTATGTTAATTGAGAGAGTGGAATTGATAATAACAAAAAGCCCTTTAAATATGGTCTAGACTAAATCCATAATGAATAGCTATATCCTTAAACCAATAGGCTAGGGATATAAGTATTCCTTCCCTGATGATCTTAAATAATGCAGGAGAGTTATATTTGGCACTCTAAAAAAATGCTATTACCCAAACATGACAATAAAGATTTGACATACAGTAATATTTATTTTGAAATCAATAATATGCTAATGAAGTATTCACAATTAAATATTGATTAGTCTATAAAACCAATAGATAAAACTCTAAGTTTTAAAAATAGTAAATAAATGAAAATGGATGTCTTAGTATATTTTTGCTCTTAAACGAAGTGCAAGGTAAAAATTTGTATTTCTATAAATATGTAAACCAGCAGAAAATCCTGGTATGATTAATAGGAGGTTTAACTTTTAAAAAAATATCAAAGAAATATTCTCTTAGTGGCTATCTCATGGTCCTGTTTGGATAACCAATGATTTAGACAATTGGCCCCAGTATCCATTGTTGAGTATGTAAAACAAATATTATCATTTATTGGTTAATATAAATATGTTAATAATTCATGCGTAATAATAATATAGATTTCAGAATAAAATTCATGCTATATAAAAGTTCTTACAGAATCATACTACGCTTGGAATTTTAAATGCTTATATAGTACAATATAAAGGTAACATGTTATAATTACGCAGCTAAAAGATCATAAAATAGTATGGGCCTGTAAAATAAATCTCAATATATCAATCTCTTTGCTAACTGATAATTAATTTATTTTTTGAATATGAATTAAACAGAATAGTAATAAGTAACTATTGAAAGACGAGAAATGATTTGCCAGGAGGGTTGTTGGATGTGATTACAAATTTGACAAATTTAAAAAGGGTGTTTGGATGTATAAAGTAATGTAAACTTCTATTTATTCAAACAAAGTCTATTTATGTCAAAGCAAATAAAGTATTTAGTTATGATTAGTTAGTAAATGTTTTAATATAGCATAACTGCAGCTAATGACCATTATTAGTTATTATGCATGTGGATGTTATTGTTTGCGGTAACATGTCACATTTATGTATTTGAGCTAAGCCAAATTTGGTGGATTTTGGTTACAGATAAATTGACATAAGCCCTAGGGATATATTGTCTATTGTGTTTGACAGAAGAGAACGAGTAGTATGTTTGAGAGATTGACCCGGACAGTTATCAGAGATAGGCCATGTGCTTTTAGAACTGTCCCTATTATTGTGCAACCTATGTCATTACTAGTCACTTAAAATTCCTTCTCCTTAGTTTGTAACTTTGATATCTTTCCTTTGACGAAGAAGGCGTAATATGAAGATAAGCGAGATTGATATTATAAGGCTCTTGCTTTATAGCTTAATGAACAGAAACTAAAATCTCCATAGTTAGATGAGGGAAGAAATCATGAATTTACATCTGCATATTTATTAAAATAATTCGCGGCATATGAAGCAAGTAAAAGCACATCTAGCCTGCATCAAACACTCTTAATACATTCAAATAATCAAATATGTGTGCTGAAATAGCCTATAACGAATAGTAGAAGCATGCAGTAAAGATCTTTCTATTAGAGGTGTCAATACTAATGAACAAGAGAGTTACAATGCTCTTAACTTTCTTACATAACTAGTCCAAATACATTTTTATCTGACATTACACTAAGAAACACTATTGAATGCATTAAAACCTTACCAACACACAGTATATTGATTTCACCTCTCATCGATATGTCACTAAAAACAACCACCTCAAAGTTAGAAGAAAGAGAACATTCATTTAATTTTCCTCGCTTATAACATCAGAGCTGTAACTTATTAATAAACTAGCCTCCCTTCTAATATTATGAACACCTCTACTTTCTGTTAGCCTTCAAATGGTTCTGTAATAAATTTAGTATATACCATCGTACATAGGATAGCTGACAGCATTATATATGGTATATTTTAGATAAAGTAGATGCAAATATGAGAGTAGAAGATCGATATTATTTACAGAAATGTCTTTCAATAGGAAGTGAAGATTTTAATAAATACAGGATAGTCAAACATTGAAATCATAACATTACCTATTATTTTCACTCACATATCAAGTAGCCATGATAGTTGACTAAAAGTATAATGAACATAAATGTCGTATAAAGCTGTTTGAAAGAAGTTTAAAAGAGATCTACTCTATCGATAAAGCTTCCATAACACTTGCATGTCTGAGCATAGATGAAAACCATCAATTCCAGGACCCCTAACTATGAATGTGAATCTCGAACCCTTCTGATGGAGCAAAACGCCTCCAATATTGTTTATTGAAAAGTCATTGAGTTTAAATAGTAACTCTTTGATAATATATTTAAAAGTAGATTTTGATATTAGAATATCAGGTAAGTAGCAGTGCATCCCAAACAGGAAGTACTGGATTCACCTCTATAAAAACAAAAATGATAACTCTATGAAAGAGTTCAGCTGAGTTATGTGCATGTGAAGTGAGTTCAATCTCTCTTATAGAGTAGTACTCCATAGTGAGAAAAACGCGCTCTAGATCACTTGTGTCAGATATGGGGAAGATAAAGTAAGAAAAGAGTGATTGTCTAGGTGCAATAAAGGACATCAATAAAACACGTCCATTTTGAAATTAGGTAGAGATTTGAGAGGAACTTATGGGTGCATGATAAGAACATCATATCAGTCAAATTAACACGAGCAATGTGTTCTGTGATGATAAGTAGGATTGCATTCAAGTCCAGCAAAACCTTTACCCCCCTTTCAGAATTAATTACATGAGAGAGTTAAGTAGATTCATTAAAGTAATTACAAGTAGAACACCGTCATATGTATTCATCATACAACACTGTATCAGTATGACAACTCAAGTCAAAACATGACCTACTTCTGAGGTAAATTAAAATAATAAAAATCCAATAATCCAAAGACCTGATAGAAAAAGCTGCTCGGTTTAAACAGATGCAGTTAGTTATGGCACTCCAATTTATGCTGATCTATAAAATCAAATATGCGAATTAAATGACCTATAAAAATTAGTAAAAGTAGGAAGTAAATGGTGGTAACAGGTAATATTATATCTGAAAGTTTAGTAGAGTAAATTTATATAAGCCTTTACCGCGTGAATTTAGATTGATTAATAAAGTAAAAAGAAAGAAAGATTAAAAAAATAATATCCGTATATTTTTTTACTAATGTAACAATATAATATATCTATATTAAACAAGAAAGAACTCAAGCACACGTTATAATAAACTACAAACGTAGTCTAATTAATCCGGTATTGAGCTGTCCTTTTGAATGACAATCGCTCCGCCCGGAAGATGCTACTTCAGTTTTAACTACTGTGATTCAAATACGTCATTCTATTAGAATCTGTACACTTTTTATCTCCGGTCACTTAAATATTAAACTCAGTTAAATAATTATATAAATTTCACTCAAATGTAAACATGTTCGCGCTATTCAACTATAGTGCTCTATCTTAATAAATATCAATTACCCAAACCGTTCACAACTCACCAACGCCCGCTCAGAACCCGTCTAATATTATGCCCATATTCAACGTGTATTAAAATTTGTATCTCTAGTTTTGAACAGTATGAGTTGTTATTAGTAGACCTCATTAACATGATTGAGTGTTGAGATGTAGACTTCCGTATCGCGATTATTCTGACTATTAATCTCCACATGTCAGTATCAATTAATATAACCTAAGAAATCATATATTATGATAATTATTTTAATTATGTACATTTATATAAACTTCCGTTTAGAAATATACACGTTCCTAAAGTGAAAAAAGCATTAAACAAATAAGAGATCATCCACTTTCTTTTTATTAACCTCCTCTTAAATTAATTTTGCCATCCCAGCGTAAGGCCATTTTCAATAATCTATGCCACTTACGATCCAACATTGTGCATCTATCTCTTTAACCGATACGTATTCTAAAAAATCCGACCCATCGATTCCAGAACTTGTTATAAAAATTCTAAATGCTTAATAAAAGTAAGGATTAAACGACGAGTCTTCTCATAAATGAAGGAAACCCATCTTATCAACGACGCAACTTGGAATCCTATCCGTAATAATTAAATCTTCACCTTCGTTCTATCCGGATAACATGATCTAAAATAGGTATAATTAAAATAATTTGTCATCCAAAGCAGCTGACATTACAAGGGCCTCACTAGTCCAATTGGCTATAAATCTAACTTCGATAATATCGTCATAACGGCAACCGGAACGCAACAAAATTAGAATAAGAATAATAAATAGATCCCTATCTTGTAAAGTATAAAATGAATTTAGATCGCTACAACACTTAAAAAATAGATCTACGCGTGGGCTGACAATATGAGACCCACTATTGTCTTATATCGAAATAGTATAGGCTCATCGCGAACTATCAAATTTTCCTGTCATCAAGTTAATCCCTTATACTTCTTATCCACTGTTTAGAAAGAACAAAATTATGGTAGTGCCAGAAGACGGAGCAAATGATTATGAAGGTGTTTTCCTACATTCTATGCTATACTTTAATGCATATAATCATATAATTATTATTTTCTTTGTTTTATATGCGCATCTTTTAATCGTTTGAAGAGATTATTGTGATTTAAAGTGTTGGGGGGAATTTGAATTGTTAATATTGAATATTGATTTGAGCTGAATAGTATACTCTCATTACTATTATAATATGGTATATTGAATCATATAGATATATATATAGTATATTATAATTTCTAATTGGACAATATAAACTTATATTATACTATACTTATATTCTATACTATACTTATTTATATTAGTAGATAATCGGCACAATCATGTATAGCCTTGATTTATAAATAATAAATAAATATATGAGATCGTATATTAACCACAGATATAATGAGAGTAACCACCTATAGATACTATATATATAAATAATATACCCCTCATATCACCTGTGACTTTATTACTATATATAACACCCGTATATATAGGATAATATATTACCGTAGGTAACTCATATATACTATATATATATGAATATATAAGCGTTTTTAACCGATATATAATAATAGTATCGAGATGCCCATTCCTACTTGAGATTACGTATATTATATATATAATAGCTATATTAGGCTAGTTAATTATTTAAATATTACTAATATATATATTTATACTAATATATTATATATATAATATATAATCATTTTTAATATATTATGTATCCATCATACTAATTGATATATATAATATATTGAGTATATATATAGGTATATATTATATGTCAGAATAAAGATATAGATATAATATATATTATTATATATAATATACTATAGACCTCAAAAATAGAGAAGTAGTAAGACATAAGTCATATGCAGTAGGGGCGCAACAGATAGAGATAGTATAGTAGGTTAGACTGAAATAAGTTGATACCCACCGTAAAGCATTAATTCATTTGTCTACTCAGTATCTCTCCCAATAGTAAATACCCACTATAATGCACTTTTGGACCGTATAATTTATTTTTGATATTTGGAAATCTAATAACTTAAATCATACCCCCTATAGTAGATGATAAGCACACAAAAAAATAAATATGATAGAATCTAAAGTTGAATTAAATTATAAATCTAATTATATAGTTTTATTAAAGTTTTTATGATAGTAGTAATAAATAGTGATAACGCTTTCGCTCACTACTATAT
>JABUQX010093543.1:0-22500 GCA_015478945.1 Trachelipus rathkii | reverse complement strand
ATAAGTTTTTCTTTATTTTCCTCTTCTCTCACCCACCAGACCGGAAGAGTTTCCTGCTTTCGTTTTTTTCTGAAGCATATACAACTCCAATCT
Organism: Trachelipus rathkii; assembly: GCA_015478945.1. NCBI lineage: Eukaryota > Metazoa > Arthropoda > Malacostraca > Isopoda > Trachelipodidae > Trachelipus > Trachelipus rathkii. Next base: position 22,407 of record JABUQX010093543.1, on the reverse strand, counting down.
TGTAATTATATCCAAGTATTCTCATATACTTTTATATATATATTATATTATATATATATAATATATATATATAAATATATATTATATATATTATTATTAGATACTAATATATATATATATATTAATATATATATATATATATATATATATACCCGTGTTTTAATTAAATTTAAAATTTATATATATATATATATATATAGTAAGATATATATATATATATATATTATATATATATATATATATATATAATATTATATATATAAATATATATATATATAATATTACATATAATATATATTATAGTCATTACTATACTATACCGTTATATTATATATATATATTAAATTATATATATTATTATTATTATAATATATAATATATATATAATATATAATATATATATATATATATATTTGTAGTTTGTTTGCTGCTGAAAAAATTGCAGTCGATAATTTCGGGGGGGGCTGCAGCCCCCTCAGCCCCCCCCCTGGCTACGCCCCTACCCCTTACCTCCTCTTTATTAATGACCTCATCCCCAAAATATCTATTCCTTGCTTTCACATCAAACGTACACACATTCCACTAATCACCTCTTCATTACTATCAATGTTCCTATAACATTTATTTTCGGAAGTGTCTCCTCCCCAACACTCCCCTCACTCAATTTCATCAGTTACGAGAGCACCATCCTTATTCACTATTCTAAGCAGATTCCCTTATTTTCATTCTTAAACTTTCGCGTTTCCTTCCAGAAGAGCTTCTTATATCCTTGTAAGTCCCCATTCATCCTCCTTCCAAACTGTTCATTTAACTCTTTTTTTCCTCCAACGTAAGCACCTTTTAGTATTTCTTTTTTCCTTCTCATATAATTTCAAGGCATCTTCTTTGAACTTCATCATTGCTTTTAGTACACACATTCAACCATGCTTCTTTTTTACTTTAGAAACAAGCATCTGTATTCACCTCTTCATTACCACTCACTGTACATTCTTGCTGTCCATAAACACATTCCACATACTTCTTTTGCACTGCTAACAACTGCTTCCTTCCTTTGCTCCCAGATTGTCAATTTCAATTTTGTTCACATTCAAGTGATTTAATTCAGCACTCTTAAATAACGTTATCTTTATTACCTTGGTTCACTTAACTTCTCAATTCTTAATTCTACCGACTTCCTTCCTTATCACCTTCCTCTCCATCCCAAGCCCCCACTATTGTTTAATTTTACATTAAACAATAAAATGATCGATAACCTATTCCTAACCCCTCACGATTAAAGCATCAAAACACATACTCAACATCTTCTTCACCAACACACACAAAGTCAATCATATTTTTCACTTCGATACCATCTCTAATACACCAACTCTAGTGATACTTTATGAATACTCTTGTGTTTAAAAAAAATATTACTTACGCACATACTTCTCTCCTCACAGAAAATTCAATCACCTTCCTACCCATTCTCATTTTCTCTCCCGAAACCCCAAACCCACCTGTTAACCCATCCCTTTCTGCCGCATCATCAATCTAACCATTTAGGTCACCCAACACAATTCAATCTGAAGCTCCTACTCACCCCCATTAAAACATCATCAGATATCCAGAAGAAATCGCACTCTCTCAACATTACCCTGCAGATGGACCATATGTCACAACCACACATACCTTGACCTTTTCAAACATAAATTTAACCATCGAATCTGTAGTACTCGCACACTACAAAGTCTACCATAGCTCTGTACCACAAGTCACTCAGTCAGATTGCAATTTCTTCTCTCACCCTCTCATTCTCTCCACACCAGCACACACACACACATACATATTACACACCACACCACTCATTTTCACCTTTTCCTTTCATCTTTGTTTCAGTCACGGCGAACAAATCAAATTTACCCTATCTAAATACATCCATCACCTCTCTCCTCTACTCAATATTATAACCTCTGACCTTCCATGTTACGCCATACGATTAATACATTTCGGCAAGAAGATATGAAGGCCGTTACGCGATCGATGACCCTTCTCCGAGCATGCATGTAGCATTCCTGGCAAAGAGTAGATATTAGTAGGCAGCCAACCCAACTACCATCGTCCCTTTGTTGCCTTCTAGGAAACGCAAGACATACGATGAAGGCAATTCTTTCTCCCCCACACATTGGGATATAAGGGATAGGTATGTCATAGGTATGTGATAGGTATTTATATATATGAATAAATATAAATTATATATATATATATATATATATATATATATATATATAATATATATAATATATATATATATATATATTATATATACTATATTTATACTCTATTTATATATATAATATTATATATAATTAATTAATATATTACTACGGAAAAACAAGTAGAAAAAGTTTCTTCGCTTGTTTATCTCAAACTCTCAAATTTTAAAAATATTACTTGTTCCACTAATAAAAATTTTAAGATTTAACAAATAAAAAATTATAAAAATTAAGCTACTTTCGCGCTTTTCGTTCTTCAAGAAGACGTTCTTGATGCCTCGTTTTTCGTTTATCAAGATGAAACTTTATTCTATCATTGTGTTAATATATATGTTCTGTGTTTCTTCACATCGCTAAATCACTAATCCCCTTTTGTGTTTCATCGTCGCTTTCAAGTGCATGCATTTTTATAAGCTTTAAATTGAGATGAATAGCTCTTTCAGCAGTATGTGTGGTGACGGGAGCTGCATATGAAATGTAAGATACTTGGAGATCAGGGAAACACTTGCCCCTGTTGTCTAGACCATGCGTTTTTCCTCAATGAGGAAACCTGCGATTTCTTTAACATTTTTCTTCCTACTGATTTTTTCGCATAATGATGTTCTAATAGATATTACCAAGGTTTTAGATAGGTCAGTGGGATATTTACTTACAAGAGTCTTGTCTTTTCCCATGATTTCTTCACCTGTCAAATTTGTTTACTTTTGTGGTGTCGAAAATGAAAAATCTTGGCAAAAGTTGGGTCAAAACTCCATAAATCTCATTTCTATCTGGATATTACGAACTAGCCGATGCGTTTAAAACTTTAATTTCAAAAGATCTAACCGGCTCGTCAATCCTATGGTCAGAAGCTATTTCATGAAAAAAAAGGTTTCACAAGCCCCTTACTTTTTTTTCCATTTCACAAATTATACTCCATGACCGGACCAATTTTTTGGCTTCAGCCAAGAAAGCAAAAATCTTACAGATTTTAATTTATCAAGTGTCCGGCTAATAAAAGAACACACTTTGTCGACGTCGGCTGTTTCATTCTGCAAGTATTTTGATACGATATTAATAATTTCAAGCACTTTGTTTTGAAGCAAAAGTATGAATTTAAATTTATCAATTAATTAAGCATTTCATAACGGATTTGAAATAATTCCTCAGATTTTAAAGTCAATCTTTACGCGATGAACATTTCGTGGGGCACAATATTTTGAAAGTTAAGTTTTTTGATGAGGCAGAAATCTTTTAAAGTTTATGTAACTCCTGCCAACGAGGTAAGTTTTCATTGAAAAATACATATACTTTTTGTACAGTATCAAAGAACTTCCTATTCTCGAGATTATGTCTTACCGAATCATTTACTCCCAAGTTCAAGTTATGGCAAACCCAGCGAACGTACTCGGCACTATAAAAAATATCCTTTCTTCTACTTTTCAAACCACGATATCGGCCACTAATTATGACTGCACCATCGTACCCCTACCCCGTACATTTTTTAATATCTATTTCATTCTTTTTCAAAAATTCCATAACTTTACGCTTAAAACCCTTACCCGTTTGATTATTGACTTCTGTGAATCCTAGAAAGGATTCATTAATTTTGAGTTATATTTCACCAGATGATTTTTCTGGTAGTTATGTATCTGATCTTAATACTCATTTTCTCTTTTTTTTTTGAAATATCTTGAGTAGTATTTACAATGATGGCGAAAAAAAGGAGCTAATCGAACTTTACTCAGTAAAGAATTTAATACTGAATTACCCAATAGGTTAATAATTTCGTTTTGGATATCATGACTTAAGTATTTTGATTGAGTTTTCTCATTTGTTATATGGGTTCTTAGGAGAGATTCATAACGTGATAAAAGGTCTATTATGTTCAAGAAATTGCCAGATTCGGGCCCTATTTGATTTAAACTTCCAATATGGCCACGAAATGGCATAGAACACAAAGTCATTGGGTGCACACAACATCAACATTCCTTGTAAAATATCCTGAATTTTCTGTGCTCATCTGAAATTTGATCTGCAATGGTTTTGTTTCTTTCCATATAGCATATGTGATACAAGCTTGTAGATGAGCGTTGCTAGTTTCGTGTGTTTCAATTTTCTAACTCAGGTCATGCCAATCACGCACATTTTTATTGCGCCAGGTTACAGCTTCGAGAGTTTTGCTAAAAAGCAAACATGTCTCACAATAAACACCATCTAATGTAGGAAAGGCCCCTTTGGCTGCCATCGTTAAGACGCTATAATAAGTTTTCTTGTATCTGTTGTTAAAGGTCCTTGAAAAATGACTATATCCGTATCAAAATATTTTAGTTTTAATGAACTGTATGAATCGACACCAATATATTAATCGTTAGCTTCAAGTTATGAGTTTTCGACAACAGCGCTTCTATTTATTTCGAAAATCTCATAAATATTTTGATTGCTTGGTCCAGGCCAAGAGAGTTTAATAGCACAACCTGTTAGCTAATTTCAAGGAGGAGAAGGGCAAAATGGATTATCATTTTCCCAGCATAACCCATCATTTCTCGACAGGTAGTGCATGATTTATGTTTGCCGCTTGAATGGATACTTAATTAGCTTTGGATCTTCGGTATCGTCGACACCCGCAATCTCAGTTGCATCCGCACCTGCCACCACCGCACCGCACCGCACCTTACCGCACCTCACCGCACCGCACCTGCATCTCTTGTCACATCCTTATTCTATGATTCTCTTATGAGTAAATTATTTCCTCTATATTATTACTTACTTCTATACATATCTATTATGTTATATTTTCATTATTATTAGATATTGACATACATTATTATTCATACTATTATTTTATATTATTATTATTACTATCTATTATTATATTTTTTGTTATCTATTTCCACCGCGTTATCTCTTCGATCCGGTTCTGAGCCGATACTATATCTACATGGGTAGAGTTATCGATATTGGAGTGAAAATTTGGAGGGGTCTCGTTAGATAGACGGTAACCTCTTCGCTTAGACGATACATCTCATCCTCCAATGCGTCCCCGAATCGGGCCGGCCCACCCCATACAAAATCAACACTTATCGAATTGCTGAAATATTCGCTGATAGGACTTCAGACGTTGAATCAGAAATACTTGATATGACGTAATTGGTATTGCTCGCCCCGGCTGAGCCACTGCGGTGCCGACCCGAGTAATATAACATCAGGTTCGCCGTCGTATAACAAACATAAATTGATGTCTTAGAATGTATTGGTCGTTAGACTTCGCAAATAATGGTTTCAGAAACCATCAAGAAGAAATAAAAAATAAATAAATAATAAAAAAAAAATAGAATAAATAATCATAAATAAAAGTTCTTTTCTTTATTGCTGTATTCGTTTAAACTTACATTTACGTCTTTACATCCCTAAAATCAGTAAAGCGGTTTAAATCTCCAAACGACTATCATCCCCTCCGACCAGCTTGATCTATATGATCTATATGATCTATGATCTATGATCTATTGATAAGTCATATTTTTCTACTAAAATTGTAACGTTTTTACCTACCCTAAATCAATAAATCAGTAAATCAAAACACCATCCAGCCACCCTCCTGTCCAACTCGTGATCTATTTGATCTATTATCTATGATTATTGCATCTCTATATATGTCATATTACTTTACTAAAATTGTATGTTTTACATTCCCAATCAGTAAATCAGTAAATCAAACCACCATTCAGCCACCCTCCAGTATATACTTATCTATTGATCTATTGATTTTTATACTATTGATCTATTGATTTAAGTTATATTTTTTATTAAAATTTCTGTTTTACATACCCTAAAATCAGTAAATAGAAATCAAACCACCATTCCAACCATGATCTATTGATATCTTGATCTATTTATCTATTGATCTTTGACCTCAGGTCAATTATTACTAAATGTATACGTTTTTAAACCCTAGAATCAGTAAATCAGCTAAATTCAACCACCACTTCCAGCCATTCCTCCTGTTTCCCAATCGTGACTCATTCGATCTATGATTCTATTATCTATTAATCTATGATCTATTTCGATCATTATTAAGGTTCAATTTTTACTAAAATTGTCAGTTTTACATACCCTAATCAGTAAATCATGTAAATAAACCACCATCCAAGCCACCCTCCTTCCATCCTGAACTCTTAATCTCATTGATCATATTGATTCAAGTCACCACCATTTCGAGTATGCCATTTGGGATAAACATACACTAAAATCACAATATCTTTTTACAAAGATCAATCAATATATGTTAATGTAACAAAGTTTTCACATAAATAAAAGCTTACTCAGCATCATCCTAAACTATGACTTCATTAACCGACAACGCAAACCTACACATCTCTAAACAGGAATAACCGTTAACCTAACAAAGTTTCACACATTAAATAACAGTAAAGTATCTAACATACATCCAAAAAAACGTAACTTATTCACACTGTCAAGCATGTCTTACATAACAGATGTTATTTTACATTACATGTAACTATAACAAAATACCATAACCTTGTATATAAACATCATACAGAACAGGCAAAGTACGGCCCTAACGAAACAACAGTTTCACATTAATAAAGCCAACGTAACATGGATGGAACTAAGAATCACAATAATACAACACAAACCTGACACCTCTTAAGCAAGAATAAAACGCTAACATTACACAAATCCAACTATCACACAGTAAAATAACACAAGACTCCCAAAAACAAATCCATTCGACACTTATCCAACAATTCTCCGTTCAAATAACAGCAAGGGTGGTGAGAAATAACTATTTAACAAAAAAAAAATTATTCAGCATAACCTTACCTAACCAGTATAATACCTAATGGTAAGACAAACAAAGTAAATTTTCCTCTGTAAGCTACACGCAAACAACTTACTCTACGCACACCAACAACCAGACGAATAAACAGCTTTCATTAATAGCTTAACCAATAAAGTAAACATACGAGGGAAGTAACAAGTTTTCATTTTTATACAATATAATTTCATTGAAAAGAGCTTATATATAATTACTAAAAAACACTATAAATCACATAAAAAAACATTAAGTTTAGTTAAAATCATTAAATTCATCTACATTCAGAGAACTAAGGATTCAAGTGCGGTAAGATCTTATATATCTCTCTAAAGATCAACACCTTTATAATGGATATAACATAATGCCTCAGCAGCACTAACACCATTTTCAGCAATTTTATTCCAACATCACTCATCTCTCACTACAAGAGAGTAGTAAATTATTCCAGTCTGATATATTAAGCTTCCTGTATACTGATTATACGCGAAACCACATTTTTGTGAAATCAATCATAGATACAGCCATGTGTCTATAAGCTTATTAAGTCTTCAGCAATTCTGAAATCTTTGAAGATGAGCTTGGAATTCATAGTTTTCGTATAAGCAATCTGTAAATTTTAGCCAATTTTCGAGCGTGTACAACCTATACAACTATGTCTGAAGTCCACACAATCGATGGGTTCAGTAGTTGTCCGTACAATCAAAGCGTTTTAATATCTCACATGACGAGAACACAACGTCTATTCTAATTCAAACCTCTCACTGTATATACCACCCAAGATATCCCAGTCCCCTCAGTCGATTACACCTGCCCTGTGTGCACTAAGAACAAAAATCAAAAACAATATTTTCTTTAAAATTTTCCTAAAGAAAAAATTCCATCCCTACTGCAATTATTGATAATCTTGCATGAACCTGTCCAACACAAATTGAATACGGTCATTATTAACTCCTGGATGGAACAAGCAATGTAATCGATCCACCGGCGGCTTGACGATAAAACTATAAATGACCACCATTCGTTGGCGTAAATACGAAGCTCTCGTGAAGATTCAACAACAGTGTAAGAGATTCGCAGGAGATGTCATCGTACAGCCACCATCGCGTCAAAAAAATCATGTCCCTTTTACTAAGAATATATTAAGAGAGTCTAAACAATCCTTTTTCCTATTGAACTTTTCATCTAACCACTCATAGAAAGTTAACAAGAATTAGACCACTAACGACCACTATCTTCCAGTTCAAATACTCAAGAAACGGGTATAAATCTCTCGTACACAAAACAATCACACAACTTCAACAACAACAATCTATAACCAACACCCTCTATGGTAAAATATGTATACAAAGGAGATCAACCTATACAGCCAAATTGACATGAAATGAGACTAACAAACAAAAAACAACAAACAAACAAAAAAATAAAAAGTTTACTAATTAATAATAATAAAATAATAATAATAATAATAATAATATTAATATAACTAATAATAAATAATATAAAAAAAAAATATCATAAATATCAAAAATTATTACATATATTATTCTATATAGCTATTTTATCAGTAAATACATAGTTTTTACACTATAACATCTTTTTCTCTTTTATATCTAGAATATTTTTCACTTTCGATACCATCATGGAGTACATAGGTTAAAAAGTCAACATCAGACATACAAAACTTGTTTACTAGACTAGATCCATAGTAAGCACATTTCGACCATTGTTTTCTAAAATAGAATAATACGATTTTCCTGTACATCAACTAGTCATCCTTCACTCATACTTGATCGAATCATAACCAACTCTTTCTGAATAGTCGTAATATTCCTGATTACACATGTACTGTGAAACAGTTACATAATGAACAGCATTCCGAGTTCTATAAGTTGCGTCATTACCCTTCTACGAAACCTCGATAGACCTATTTTATCTGTTTTAATCCCAGAAATATAGATTCTACAGCTGAGTTTAAATCAAGCCTGTGTCATTACCACCATCTCTCCATACTTCGAACCCTCCATTCGTGTGAAATTTATCCTTACACACAAAGACCTATAGTAAGGATGGACTGACTTTAGACATCCTCTTCTATCCATAATCGTTTTCGGTGAGCTCTACTAACTTCGGTGAGTTAGATTACACCCTTAACCCATTCTGCAGCGTGACGACATATACAGAGTAAATAACTTCCTTAAAAAATGCTTTACTCTTGTGATACAGATTTCATAATAACGTGAAACAAATCAGAAGCCTCGCGGTTTCTTTTATATAAATTGAAACCCGCCACCAGGATTGACTACCCATTGGGGGAAGTTTATAGATAGAGGTAATTGTTAAGACGCAACATATGCGCGCCTAGTTGAAATAGAACACTTTTTAACGAACACAACCCCTAACGCTTCAAAGTCCACAACGATTTGACGTATAGCAAACAACCTCATGACGAAAGATGATTATAAAATAAGGATACAACACAAGCCTCTAACAGGAAGGCTAAACCTGTTTTATTATCTATTTTGCAGGCTTGTACATCTCATCTATTAAGCCTACGCTCTCTTCCTTTTACAGCCTTGTTATTTGTGCATTTCTCTGATACAAACAAGCTCACTCACGATGCGCCGCGCCTCAACTCAATAGGGCATTCTTAAATACATAACCAAACCAATTTCAGCGACCGCAGCCCACTATTGGAGATGCGACCCAGAGAGATGTATGCATAAATTCAGCAATGAGCCTCATATCAGGAAGAGATTACCCTGAGTAATGATGAAGACCATTTTGGTTACCCGAGCGGGTGTAGCAGCTAAGGCACAGCCCTAAGGCTGTGCCCTATTTATAAATCTTTTCTCATGAGGCTGTTTAACATCATTAATCGTGTCGGACTATGAAACTAGTTACGGAGTGGTGTTCCGTTGAAATTCTATTTTCACTAAGCGCGCAATATGTTGCGTTTAAACATATATCTATACCTCTATACAAACCATTACCCAATGGGTCAATAAGATCCCAGGGTGTGTGGTTTCAATCTTATATAAAAGAACCCCGATGTTCTTATTTTTTCGGCGTGATTAATTCAATCATGCCATTACCACAGTAACACGCATATTTATGAGTACCACAGAAACTACTCTGATATATGCTCTCCACCTGCGAATGTTATGGTTTACTCTAACTCTACCAAGTTTTAGTTAGACTCACCGAAAACACATCTATTGCCAGAAGAGGCAGTCATAAATCGAATCAATCTACTATCCTGTTTTCTAAGGAATAATTTCCCCCGAATGGAGGTTCGAGTTGGAAGATGTGTAATGACAAGGCTCTATTTAACTATCCTAAGCTCGATAGAAATCTAATTTCCGGATAAAAACACGATAAAATATCAACGGCAGGTTTGTTAGAAGGGTAATAACGCCACAGACTAAAAAATCGGAAATTGCCTGTCTAATTTATTAACGTTTCCATTACATGGTGTACACGGAATATTACGCATCAAGAAAACCGTTGTTTGATGATTCCGAGAAATACATTGAACGACTTCTTAATTCTACTAGAATGTACAGAAACTCGTTCAATCTATTTAGAAACACAATGGTCGACAAGTGCGTACTAACTGATCTATCTACTAAACAAATTTTAGTGTCTGAACGTGACATTTTAACAGATGTTCTCCATTAATGCGGGATCTGTGATCTGAAAAATATTCAGTAATACATTACTGTATGGCGGTGCGTGTTTCAGTTTTGAAGATACTTACTATATACAGTATAAGGTACTTAAAAAAATATATGTAGTTGACATTGATTATCATTATATTTTATTAATTAACTTATTATTATATATATTATTATCTATTTATTATTCATCTTATTTATTATTATTCATTATATTAATTATTATATTAATTATATTTATTATTATTATTATATTCTTTAATTTTTTGATTTGTTTTTTTGTTTGGCTAAGTCTTGCATTTCAATTATGGCTGTATAGATCTCCTTTGCATATACATTATCATAACGCATAGTGAACCTGTTTTTGGTATGTTGTTGTTTGTCTAACGAGCGAATTACTAATACCCTTTTGAGCTGAATATATGTCGTTCGGTGCGTCGCTATTCTGGTTACTTTCTTCTGATTGGTTAAAGAAAAATACTCATTACCTTATATGATGTCTCTATTACACTCTATTTTCTCAGTAGGAGAATATTCTCGCTCTGCTGGTCGATGACATCTCCTCGCACGCTACACCTGTGTTATATCTCACAAGAGACTCTATCCAACGAATGTGTCAATCTTATATTTAATCTGTCAACCGGCTGATACTTTCACATTCCTGCTTGCATATTCAGTCCAGGAGATTCAATAACAAAGACACTACTATTCCATTTGTGTTGGAAGATTTTCATCAAGACTATCATCAATATTGCCAGCAGGATGGATAGAATAAATGTGTGTCATTGAATACCGATAGCAGGACAAATCTAACTGTAAAGACTAATCCTGAGAACGTTCTCTAATAGAATAACTTTGTGTCTCTCATGTGCCGATATAAAACCAGATGTACGCAACTACTGGAAACCCATCGATTGGGTGACCTTCATGCGTACGTGTATAGGTTCACGTCGAACATCTGAAAGATTTACAGCATGCTTAAAATAAAAACGAATTCAAACCATCGCATCTAACATAGACATACTATGACGAATTAAAAAAATTTATAGCACTTTCGTAATCATATATTTACACCAAGAAACATGTGTTCCTCGCAATAATGCAGTATAACAGAATGCTTAACTAACTTATCCAGCTTGGTATGAATTTACTTCCTCTTGTATGAGAATATGCCGTGAACTCAAAATATAGGTGAAAAAGGTAGTCCTGCTGAAGACTTATACTCATTATATCCTTTCAAAGAGTTGAATCTCTTAGATAATTCTAATAGAATCTTATCCCAACTATTTATTCCTATTCTTACTCTGCATCTAGTAATGTAATATATTTAGGAATAAACTACTGTATAGCTTATTAAGTTTACATTAATATTACACCTCTTTCAATAAAATTAGTACTGCTATTAAAAAGACAACACTTGTTTTAATTCCTTCGTATTTCACCTAATTACTAAAGCTAACCTGCCAATCTACCACTAATTTCATCTGCTTCTTCAGTACATGGACGTACTTTGAGAGAGAAAAAACTTAACTTTGTCTTACCCATTAGGACTTATCTGTAGTAAGTATGCCTAATTTTTGTATAAATATACTATTTAATTAAGAATTAACAAATCATCGGAGATATGTTCGAATAAATGCGAATGGATAGTTTTGGATCCTGTATATATCTTTACTTGTAACTATGGACCTTTGTTAATGCAGCAGTTCTACTACATCTGCTATAAATGTCATCTTCAGTCTGTGATATTAATCTAGATTCTAGTCCAGCCATGTTACGTGCTCTAAGTGAAACATGTTACGTTACCCTCTTTCACGTCTGTATGATTGTAACAAGGTATTGTACAATTCCCAGCATATTACATCGTCTAATGTAAAATTAACATTTATGTTAGATACATCTTGCAAGTGGACATAAGTTTACTGTTTGTATTTATACTTTGTAAGGTTAACCTTTGCTACGTAACAGATATATGGGGAAACATGACATGCCATAGTCACGGCCAGAATTTGGCAAACCAATATGCAAATGTTGCAAATGTGGCAAGCAAACATTCTACTTGAGAGTAATCTTTTCACACGTGGTGTGTATTTCAATTTGTCTGTCCTGTGGGGGTGAGGGTTTGTGTTGTGGTGGTTGTCTAAAAGTGTAGTCGTCTGTGTGCGGTTTCGTTCCGGGGGGGTCCTGAGGCATTCTTTCAGAGATCGGGTGTTGGTTTATGTACTCTTGATGGTGTTAGATGTGTTCGATTCTTTTTCTTATTGTTTTCTCGGTGTTTGGATCTTGCGTGTTCGTGGTGGTTAGGGTTGTAGGGTGGGGTTTCCTTATGCACATTTGTATCAAGTTGACGTGTTCTGAGCCCCCAAAGTTTTTTTGTTACCTAGAGGGATTTTAGTAATGATCGATAGATCATTTTTGATGTGTTCCCAATCGATATGTATCTGATCGATGATCCCTATATCTCATTTAAATCGCTTTACTACCTCTCTGTATATATCTAATGAAAATCTATATATTATTACAATAATTAACATACGATAACCGCGTAGTAATCTCTCACTGTCGCGCGGCCATCGCTTCCTAGAAGTAATAATTTGCTTCATACTTTGTATATATAAAACTACCTCTATCTCGCGATCTTTGTGACCATAGTCACCCCTAGGGGGTGCTGCCCCTTAGCCAGTCCAAGGGTCACAATTACTCTGAAACACCATGCTAGCGTTAACGAATCAGAGTTGAATCATAGACGTGAGCTATATTGATGACGTAGACTCTCGCGTCGCAGACGAGATATACGTCTCTGCCGTCCCCCCGTAAGGGGGACGCTGCCCACGCTAATATATATATTATAATAACATAAGAAGACTCGAAAACTGGAACATGACTGGATGATCGAGTCGGAGACCGGAGATGGCGACACGGCGGCGATTCGCGGTGCGAGTGTCCCAGGAAAAAGCAAAAAGGGCAGCATTCTGTAGAGAAAAATTTTAGAATTTGATGCTGAATTTCTATATTTCTATATTCGATTATGTTTTATATTTATAATAGACAGAAGAATAGAAAGATGAATCGGAGACAGAAACGAAGAATGGAAGAAGGAGATCTGACTCAGAGGGATAGAAGTTGGACATCTGCATCCGTTGCTGCTCCGGTGCGTTTCTCGATTATAATATATTGGAATCACTACAATATTGTATGCTATACTATTTTTCGAGTCTGTAGATTCGAAAATAATGGTTTCGGTTTATTCAAGAAAAAAAGAAACAAAAACAAAGATCAGTACATTTATAAATAAATAAAAAAACTTGTTTCTTATGTTATAAATATCCAAATTATCGTTGTTACATAGTCTACAAGCAGCGTAAATCGATGTGTACATCAAACTCACCACCACCCTACCGCTCCTGTACCATCTTTAATCTATGTATCTATTGAGTTTATATTGATTAAGGTTCAAACTTATCTAAATGTCATGTTTTACATACCCTAAATCATTAAATCAGTTAAATCAACCACCATCCACCCACCCTCCGGTCCAATCATGATCTTGATCTATGATCTATTAATCTATTATCTATTGTTCATTGATTATATTCAAATTTTTTATAAATTGTAAGCGTTTTAATACTCCTTAAATCAGAAATCACTAAAATCTAAACCATCTATCCAACCTCCTCCTCACTATCTCTGATCTTATTGACTCTATTGATTAAGGTCAAATTTTACTAATATTTTCAGTTACTACCTATCGTAATCAGGGTCAAATCAACACCATCATCCACCTCCAGCCACCTCTGGTCTCTCTAGTGGTGACTATTAATCATCAATTGATCTATTGTCTATGATTCAGTCACAATTTTCGAGGATAATTTTGATAAACAACTAACATAAAATTCAATCTTAACCCTGATCTATATGATATGCTAACTAACAAAGTTTTCACCCTAAAACACTCTATTATACACCTGAAGACTAAAGAAATATCGATATCAACGACAAACTCTAACACACCGTATCAGCACGAATTAAACTGCTAACTAATTTAATTCAAAGTTCACACCTGTAGCAACAGTAAAGTAAACAACCATAGCATACAAAATACTACCCTACCTCCACTTTCTTCATGCATATCTTTAAGCATATCAAATTTATATTTACATTACATAGTCAACATAACATTTAATCAATATTTATCAAATCAACCGAAACACTTTAATAACCAAATTGAAGGGAACCACGCACACACACACACCACACACCAACACACAACACACACACCAACACACAACAAACACACACACACAAACTACGAAAAAATGCTAACATTATCAAAGTTACAATGTTAGAAAACTTAAAAAATTAAAAAAAATTAAAAAACAAATTAAAATAAATTAAAATAAAAATTAAATAAAATCAAAAAATTAAACAAAGATAAATGCCAAAATAAAACTTACAAAAGAAATCAAAAATGAAAAAAATTACATAATAAAAAAAAATTATAAAAAATTAAAAATTTAAAAATTAAAAAATAAAAAAAAAAATTTAACAAGATAAATAGTTTTAATATCCTAAAGAAATTTAAAAAATTAAAAAAAATTAGAAATCTTAAAAATTATTTTAAATTATAATAATTAAATAAAGTATTAATGCAAAATAAACTTACAAAGAAATTAAAAATTAAAAAAATTAAAAAAATTAAAATTAAAATATAAAAATAACAAAGTATAAATGCAAAATGACAAATTATCAAACGAAAAATAGACATAAGAAGAAAATAAATAAAAAATAACAAAGTATAAATGCAAAATAAAACTTACAAAAGAAAATTAAAAAGTTAAAAAATAAAAAATTAAAAAAATAAAATAAATAAAAAAATTAAATCGAAACTATAAGCCACATTAAAACTACAAAAGAAAATTAAAAAAATAATAATAGATAAAAAAATTAACAAAATTAAAATAAATAAAAAAAATAAACAAATTATAAATGCAAATAAACTAAAAAAAAAAAAAAAAAAAAGTAGAAAAATAAATTTAATAAAATAAAATAAAAAAAAGCTATTATATAAAAAAAATAAAAAATAATTTAAACTGAAAAATAAAAAAGACCGAAGAGAAGAAATGAAACATATTGGAATAATAAGACAGTATAAAATGATAAAAAAATAGAAACGCAAAAGGATAGATAAAAGTGATGGAAATGATTAGTAACCGTTATAAAAGAAATATGTAAATTGATATTCCATCGGTAGTATCACTCCAGCCATTTGTTGGTTATCTTGCCAAGATTGGTAAAATACTGTCTGTTGTCGTTAGGTATTGCTAACCATGTTAATATTCCGTTGTGGATGCGATTATACATTATTTCATGTAAATATATTCAAATTAGAGTTTATAACTTTGCATCATCTAAATCAAGACCCAAATATACACGCACAACACACACAACCACCCTCCACCCACCCACACCACACTTCCAAAATACCCCATCTATTAAAGTTTCACATTAACAAATCTAGCATGGCATAACCTGAACTAAGAATCATAATGACAACACAAACCTAACATAACCTAAGCACGAATAAACTCTAACATTAACAAAGTTACACTCTTAACACAAGTAAAGTCAGCATCCACAATCGTAACCCACTCACAGGTTTTCTTACATATCTTTAAATATCAATGGAATTACATTAATCTTGTATAACATCCTACTCAAAAGATTTTCCTCCTTTTGATTTTGTAATGAACCAAGAATAAATGACACACACACACACACCACACACAACACACACACATACACACACACACACACACAAAAAACTCTAGCATTATCAAATTCCACTTGATAAACTAAAAAAATTTAAAAAAATAAAAAAATAAAATAAAAAAAAATACATAGTATAAATGCAAAATAAACTTACAAAAGAGATAAAAGTAAAAAAAAAAAATTAAAAAATTAAATAAATAAAAAACTAAAAAAAAAGAAAAAATTTGAAATAATAATCAAATAAAAAATTTAAAAAAAAAAAATAAGCATTGTATAAAGGAAATTGTTAAATAAAAAAAATTAAAAAAAAAAAAAAAAATAAAAATAAAATATAAAAAATTAAACAAATATAAATTTAAAATAAAAAAAAAAAAATAAAAAAAATTAAATAAAAAAAAAATTAATCATTTTATAAAGCAAAATAAAACT
This sequence comes from Trachelipus rathkii, assembly GCA_015478945.1. Classification (NCBI taxonomy): domain Eukaryota; kingdom Metazoa; phylum Arthropoda; class Malacostraca; order Isopoda; family Trachelipodidae; genus Trachelipus; species Trachelipus rathkii. The sequence goes on along the minus strand of JABUQX010093543.1, from coordinate 5,464 downwards.
TAAAAACAAAATTTAAAAATAAAAAAAAAAAAAAAAAAAGGTTAGAAATTATTAATGAAAAACAATTTAAAACTGAATTATACTTTATATCAATATATTAATATAAAAAAATCAATTTATAAAAGATTAAAAAATAAAAGATAATGATAAATTAAAACAGAGTATAGATGTGACAGAAAGATTAGAAAAGAAAATAGTAACAATAAGCATGGTTCAGACTTCAGGAAAAAAATTATATATACTTAACGATTATAAAATGAAAATGAAATTAAAAAACGGACGAGTTCAACCCTTCAATATTAGAAAGAAGTGTGTTATTTTCACCTAACATTTTAATATCTCATCTTTTCAACTTAATTTAGAATAACGGTTATCATAACAAGAGTACTCCAAAGCACAACACATTACCTTCCAGAGAAAATCCCATGGGGATCCGCACCTTGAAATTGGACGTGTTGCTTTAGATTTACTCTTGCGTCTAAATGAAAAACGCTTTATCGTAAGTAGACCGTTATGTTAAATATACTATGACAATGTGACTCCACAACCCTGTCATGTTGAAGCTTGCATTATGTTATTTCATTTCATTCTTTATAAACGTAACTAATATATTTTCTTTCCCTAAGTGAAACATCCACATATGTTACTATTTTTTATAATTTGATTTTACATTATATTGTGTTTAATTTTATTATGTATAATGTTAATTTTTATTTATTTAAATTTCTTTTTAATATTTTTTTTCATTTTCAATTTTATTTTTTTATTTTATTTACATATTTTCTTACTTTTTTTTTTTTTTAAATTTTAATTTCTTTTGAATTTAATTATCGCATTTTTCTTTCTTGTTTAATTTTTTTTTTCATTATATTCCATTATTTTTTTTTTATTCTATTTTGGATTTTAGCTTTGTTAATTTTCATATTTTACTGTTTTATTTTTTTTATTTTATTTTTCAATTCTTGAAATTGAGTTTTTTGCATTTATACTGAAAACATTTTGTTTATTTAATTTTTTTATCTTTGAATTTTATGTGCATTTTACTTTCTTTAATTTTTTATTATTTAATTTTAATTTTTTAATTTTTTATTGTTTTAATTTGCTTTTTCACTTTTATATGTAAATCACTTTCAAATTTATTTTTTATTTATTATTAATTTTTAATTTTTTTATTTTTCTAACATGGAACTTTGATTCTAGCAGTTATGTTGGTGTGTGTGTGTTGTGGTGTGTGTGTGTGTGTGTGTTTTTGTGTGTGTGGTGTGTGGTCCATTATCTTAGTTCCATTACAATGTTAGTTAGATATGATAAATCTTTTTAAATATACTATGTAATTAAATAACATTAGATGTTAATATATTGCATGAACGAAAAAGTGTGAGTGTTGACTTTTGTATCTATGTTATTACTACGTTTTAATGTGAAATTGTAAATTTAGATATAAATCCTGCCTAATATCGTTAGGTTTGTAGTTGTACTATTTTATTTTTTAAAATGATGTATTGCTAGCTTATTAATGTGAAAACTTATTTACGTTAGCATATATCCATGGTAGTGGTGGTGTGACTGTGTGTATGTGTGGTGGAGTGTAGTCTGAAGTGTGTGTCATTATTCGTCATTCAAAGTTAGATTAGGACATGAAAATCTTAAATTACTATTTCGTTAAATAAGATTATAATTCATACTTTTACATATATGATTCTGTCTACAGACATATCGTCAATGCATGCATCTTAGCAAAAAACCCATCTTCTAAATGTTTGAAGGATAACCTTTCTATTGAAATTTCATTTCTTTTTATAAACGTTAACATATAATTTTTTTCCCTAAGTAACATACATACTATGTTTAATGATTTTAATAATTTTTTTTTTTTATTATACTTTGTGTTTTTTAATATTTAATTTATTTTTTTATACAATTTTCTCCTTATTGTAATATGCATTTCATTCTTCTTTCGCAACTCCTCTCCTTGCAATTTAACCTTCAACTTTTTCTTTTTACCGGTTCTAAGTTTTATTTTTCAATTACTTGTCAAATTTTTTATTATATTTAATTTTTGAATTTAATTTCACTTTATTTGGTCCTATTTTAAGTTTTCATTTATTTTCTCATTTCTTTGTTCTGTATTAAACTTTTAATTGCTGTTAACTTTATTAATCCCTACCTTAGTGTCATTTTGCATTAAGACTTTCTAAATATTATCTTAATTAATTTTATAATTTTTGATTTTCTTTGAAAGTTTATTTTGGCATTTAACTTTGTTTAATTTTTTCTTCAAGTTAAATATCATACTATTCCTCACTTTCACTATTATTTAATTTTCCTTTTGAATTTTATGTACATATTACTATGTTGAATTTTTATTATTTTATTTTCAATATTTATTTTTAAATTTTTTAAGTTTATAATTTTTAATTTTTATTTATTTTGTCTTTAAATTCTCAATTATAATTTGTGGTTAATTCTTCATTAAAAGTTGATAATTTTAAGTATTTAAATAGTAGTATTTTAATTTTTTAACATGCTTGTTATCAGATCTTTCTTTCGTGGGCTTAAGTATGGTTGATGTGGTCCTATTGAAGACAGACTCTAATCCTGAGCCAGAAATAGATTAGATATCATAAATCTTTGAAATGTACTATTAATGTAAAATTACATTTAGTAAGTAGCATAAAAAGGTGGTATGCTACGTTTTGTATCTATGTATCAGTTACTTTACGTTTCTAAGTGTGGCAACTTGTAATGTAGCAGTTTATTTCGTGCTTAAGTTGAGGTTGCTCTTTATATCTTTATCATTATAATATGTTAGGATTATTAGTGTGAAACTTTGATTAGCGAAGCATATACCGTTGATCAGATAAAGATTTATTGATGTTTATCCAAAATTATACTCGAAAAGTGACTTAACAATAATCAAATAATCAAATAGATCATCAACTGCAAGGTGGTGGATGGTATGATGGTGTTTGATTTACTAATTTACTGATCTCACGCACAAACACATAAAAATTGAGTAAAATTTGACCTTTATCAAGACAATAGATCACAGAAATGTCAGAGGAGTGATAGTGGTTTATTATGATTTATACTTAGCAGTATGTAAACTTACAATTTTAGTAATAAAATTTGCCTTAATCAAAATCAATAGATCAATAGCTCAATATTCAATAGATCATGATTCATGATTTGGACATGAGTGTGGGATGTGGTTTATTACTACGCATGGCGCTCTATTTCTTACTGATAATAGTGCATGTAAAACATGACAATTATTGAGTAAAAAATTTAACCTTAATCAATAATATATCAATAGATCAATCAATCAATAGATCAAATAGATCAAACTGTTCAGGAGGTGCGGCATGATGGGGTCATGATTACTATTTACTGCTTAAGCTAAAAAAGTAAAAAAGTAAATTTAGGAATTATAAACATAAAAAGATAAGAAATTTTATTTATTTAGTATTTATTTTATATTATTATTTATTTATTTTTATTCGTTATGGTTCTGAAACTAATTTTCGAAATTACAGACTCGAAAACAATATAAAACACAAAATGGTATCATTACACAAAAATTTAATAACTCAAGCACCGCACCAGCCAAGCCTGCAGATGTCACCTTACTCCTCCTTCCTTATTCTTCCTTCATGCTTCTTCCTTCCTCCTTCTTCCTTCTCTCAATATATCGCCTTCTTCTACTCTTCTTCTGCTGGTTTTTGCATTCCAGCACTTCTTCTTCTTTTTCAAAGGGGACCCTCTAATCTCTTTTTTGTGTGTGTTTTTGTGTTGTTCCTTCTGATCGGTTAAACCGAATGTAGTTCCATTGTTTCAGATGTACTCTGAGCTTCTTTCATTCAGGTCTCCTGGAAGTTTCATGTCTTTCTTGTTTTATTGATTCATTTATTAGAATTGTTTTTAGTTGCAGGTTTGGTAAGAGTGCAAGCGCCCCCTTTACGTTTAGGACGCAGCAGAACGAATCTCTGTCTCCGACTAATACGTCTAATTCATATAGGCTCACATGCCTAATCTCACTCTGATTCTTAGAGCCTAACATGGTTTTCATGCTAATAATTGACCTTGGCGCATAAAGGCAGGGCCCACCCGCTTAGGACCTCGTCACCAAACTCCGTGATCAGCTTTCACCTACAATAAACCAGCTATACCAATATTGAAAAAGCAGATTATCTCCTTCCACCTAGCGAAAAGGGTCACCGCGCACAAGTGAACATTACTACAGCATTAATCGATGTATAAATATGAAGTATTTTTCTCGAATATTATATTTCAATGATTAAAGCTAATGTACGATATATCGCCATACTATTCCAATAAAATATACTAAATGACGATATATCGAATGCAACCATCAAAAAATATCATATTGGATCATTATAAACCTTCTTAGGACCAAAAAACCCTCTTGGGGCTCCGCCCCCCTTTTGGTCTGTTAAAATCCTTGAGTTCAGGCTCTCAAAACCTCGACTCGGTCTTCCAGACCTTAAATTCATTCTCACCGACCTTAAAAACCTGACCTTGACACGTCAACCTTGAATACCAAATGGCAAAGTGCTTGCACATCTTGCCAGACATTTGCAACATGCTCTTGAACATTACTGCTGTGACCTGGCTGGCAGTTTCCCCCCTCGTATACTAACTGTTATACCCGTCTATCCGTTAAATGTGTTAAGGTTGCCGCTTGGTTATATCAAGTTTAATAGCTGGAGTAAAGCTTCTATAGATTGAAAACCTTGTTACCTTTAACATTATGATTGATTTTGTAAAATAGAACTGCGTGATTTTTTTATGGTTATCCCAAAATATACTCGGACATGTACTTGAATCAATAGATCAATAGATCAATAGTTCAAGGAAGGACAGGAGGGTAGTTTGATTTACTGACTTTACTGATTTAGGTATGAAAACATGACAATTTAGTAAAAATTTGACCTTAATAGATTCAATAGATCAAATATCAATAGATCATACCGATTGACAGGAGACTGCGAGTGTTTGATTATGATTTACTGAATTTAGGCAGGGTATGATAAAACTTCCATCTTTAGTAAAAAATTTGACCTGAACCAATACGATCAATATATAAAGATCAATTATTGGACAGTATAAGGGTGCTGACAGTGTGAGTTTTGCATTTACTATTTAGCTGATTTAGAGTAAAACCATGATCCATTTTAGTAAAAAATATGCCTTTAAAATAGTCAAGTAACCCAATAGTCAAGATGACAACGAGCGGTGCTAATGTTGCGTTGTTACCTGACTTTACTGAATAGGTATGGAAAACATGCAAATCTAGTTAAATAATATGACCTTATCAATAGATAATAGATCAACTAGATCAACTAATCACATAGATCAATAATTCATATAGATCACTTGGACAGTGATGATGGTGTCATTGTTTAATTTACTATTTACTGATTTGAAGTAAAACGTTACATTT
>JABUQX010093542.1:25000-30438 GCA_015478945.1 Trachelipus rathkii | reverse complement strand
ACATTTAGTGACCACAGTAGAAATTTGAAACACAGAAGTGTAGGCAGCTCAGCGAAGTAGATGAGGCACATGATGAAAAGATTTTAGAATTTATTGCGAGACAGAGAAATTATAAAGAGCGCTGTAAACACGATGTACATGCTATATTATAAATTTGTTTTCATAAAGTCATTCTTCGCCCCTTCTATATGTTATAACAATCCTCCCATCTTATTAGCATGTAAATCACGCCGCCACTCAAATCACCTTCCCTAAGGCCATGTCTCTCAGATAGCAGCTTCGTCGCACCTCGGCATGCCTTAAACTTTATCATCGTTTCTCAAATCGGGCGTGTGAAATTCTTCGACCCCTCACGCTTGCATCCGCCCAGCCCAAGGCAGTCTACAAAAGTGGATCTGGCTGACGAAGCTACCGCTGCTTTTGTAACTGCATAAGAAGCACTCGCTTTCTGCCCACTCTTAGTCACCCCCAGACTCAGCTCCGAGCAGAGTTCAGGTAGTGCTCCGATTTTAGCTTAACGCGGAGGTTTCTCCACAGCACCTGAACGGAGTGTCGTCTCCTCTCGCCTTTTTCTCTCGCAAGTTGCAACCTCCTGAGACTCGCTACAGTGCTTTCGCGGAGGGAGTTACTTGCGCATGTATCTCGCTACGTCGTCATTTTCCGCTACTTTCTAGAGGGGCGTGAGTCCACATTTACTCACTGATCCAAACCACTACCTTCGCTATATCACCAGAAACGAAACCGGCACTCTCCTCGAGAAGCTCGTCACCTTGAGTATGTCTCGCAGTTCACCACTGATGTCAGACATATTTCAGGAGGTCGGTCTCATCACACACGTGGGTTCAAAAATTTTCGACTCACTCCGACTCCGACTCCACCCTCTTGAAAATTACCGACTCCGACTCCGACTCCGCACTCGACCTCTGAATTTTACCGATCCGACTCCGACTCGGCACTCCACCTATTGAAAATTACCGACTCCGACTCGACTCCGACTCGACTCCGACTCCACCCTAGAAAATTATCTATATGAAAAATTATATATATATATATTAGATATATATATAATATATATATATATAATATACTATGATATATATATATTATTATTAAATAGTAATATATATATATACTATATATATATATATATATAAATATATATAATATATATAAATATATATTATATATATATATTATAATATATATATATTATATATAGTATATAAATATATATATATATATATATATATATATACTATATATATATAAATATAATATATATAATATATATATATATCATATAATATATATATTATATATATATATATGAGAGTATGTTGTTTACCTGTGTTAATATATAGCAGTGAGACTAGTTTGGAATAAGAAGTATAGATCTAAAGTAAAATGGGTTCAGCAGATGGACAATCTTAGGGGCCTGTTAGGCTGTGAAATGAATGCATTAAAATGCAGAAATGAACGTATGTATAAGAATGTGTGGTGTGGGTAAATTACGAGAATAAATGAAATACGTCGAGTATGGGTTTCATCCTGTGCGAAAGGATGGATGAGAGTCGCCGTTGCCCGTTAACGCGGATGTATAGATGGTGAGTGTGCTGGGAAATCGAACGGCTGGGAGACCAGAGAAAGTGGATTGAGTTAGTAAAGAAATGCCTGGAGGAGGAGAGAATTGTGAGTTTGGCAGAGGCGATGGAAGAAGAGGTGCATAAGGTAGTGCGCTGAATGGCGATGTTATGGTGTGGGGGTATGTTGTGCGCCCACCTTGTTACAGGCATTTACCCCACATTGACGATAGATGCCATAGTGAGGGTCCGCCGCGGTCCCGTGAAGCTCTATAAGGTGTTTTCTGAATGCGACGCAGTTCTCACTAAAGGTTATAAAGGGGCGGTAAGGCTGGGCTTTCTTTTCGACTTTCGTCATATTCTTCTACTTCTTTTCTGTTTCCTAGTGCATGTTTCGCACCTAACCCACAGTTCTAGGGAGAGAAGGTGGTGATGATGATGATGATGATATATATATCTATATATATATATTATATATTATATATATATATATATATATATATATTATTTATATATATATATATAGTATATATATAATATATATATATATATATATATATATATAAATATACTATATATATATATATATATTATATATATTAATATATATAGTATATATATATATATATATGATATATATTAATATTTGCCGCATACGATGCACAAACGTTGCTAATAGAGCGACGGCGTCGCATGCAACGGGCGCGTTCGAATCTAGTTCGGTCCTAGGTAGAAATTACTAGAAGTTCCCCTCCTTGCAATAGGGCTAAGCCCGTGAGGTGTGAACTAAATTAAAAAAAATTATAATATATATATACTATATATATATATATATTATATATATATATATATATATATATATATAATATACTATAATATATATATAATATATATTATTATTTATATATATATATATATATATATATGGCCAGTCTCCAGATTAGGTGTAGGGTACATTGATTAAGAATAATATATATATATAATAATAATATAGTATATATATATATATATATATATATATATATATATATATATATTAGTATATATTATATATATATATATATATATATATATATATATATATATATATATATATATATATATATATATATATATATATATTACTTTCAATAAAAGAGAATAAAATAATGGAACATTAATAATAATTTGAAAATAAAAAAAAAAAAATTTTATTCATATAAAAAATTCTTAATTTTGATCTCTTAACAGCAAAATGATTGATAACTTCCTTCGTTTATATTGTGAGCTATGATGAACACTCATTAAAGACAGTATCTGCTAGATTTTCTTCTCCCTGTAGAATTGAAAAAGTTTGCTTTGAGCCTTTTCAGAGTAGTGAAATATTGTTTTGGATTTTACATTTTGAGTGAGGTAAATGCTAAAATCCTTAACAATCTAAATATGACTGCACATATCAAATTTATTTCCAAAATTAGCAAAATTTTGGATAGATGTCGATGGAATAAGTAACTTTTTAAAGATTAGTAAGTATGGATCTTTGATTCGCGAACTTGCTCTCTAACCTGGTTTGAAAAATCATCAAGATATAAATTGTAATTGCCCTTTATCTTTCATTTTAAATTGATTCTCACAAGAGCCATTATAATTTCTTCTTATCAGAAAGAAGAAGTTCTGTTGCAACTTCCAAATGCTTGAAAATGTTTCGTTGATGTTTGCTTGAAAACCTTTCTAAACAAACATCACATTTCCAATATGATTAAGAGCGTTGCTGTCACTAATTGATGGAGTATTGAGAATAAAGTTAAAGACATAAATAAATAAACTTAGCAAATTTTCTTTTGCTTAAAGACTTGAAAAAGATCCAAGTTTTTTATAAAAGGTTAATATCTTGATCCATTGAAGCTCCTCTCTTAAAGCTTCACAATGCGTTAAAAAAATTTCATTAGGTCGTAACAAATCCATCGAAAATTTTCCACCTACCTTGGTCGCCCATTCGTTGAGAGGCCTTTGTCCATTTTGTGTCGGGGAAATTCTTTTCTTTTTTTCTTTTAAAATAGTAGTCGGCCTTGGCATCTAAAATAGCATTTAGTTGCATTCGATGTGCCATAAAGTATTTAATGAGTTGTACTCACCATTGGATGTGAACAGCAATGAACATTTAACGCCGCTGGATATTTTCGACAGCTTAAACACCTATAAAATTTTTTCATTGCTTTTACACCATCATATCATTGTCCAATCAGAAAGTTAATATTTATATCAAAGTTCTTAGTATTACCTCAGATAGAGATAAGGAAACAAAGAATCAGTTAGAGGCAACATGGAACTATCGAGACTGTCCCAGTCAACTAAATATATCAAATACATGCCCATGCGACAAACACAACCTACACCACACCCTAAGGCCTGCCAATTTCCTAAACAAAGGTCAATATAATATAACGCCCAACTACAACAAAAGTAAAACTTTAACATAAAGGTTCATGCTAAACCACAATACAAGCTTTATAATGTTAACTGGATACTGGTAGCTACAACATGCGGTTTACTTTATTAATAACTAACTAAAAAAACCCGCCACCTTGGCTACGTCAAAATATACTATATGATGCACAAACAATCCATATCCTATTCAATCCTTTCTTTAATGTTGCAAATGAGTCACACTCAACAAACTCCTGCGGGAAACCATTCAAAAATTTTTAAACACTATTACAGAATGAATCAAGGTTACACGTCTTCCTACATTTCTTATTGTTGATCCCCTTAGTAAAAACTGTCCGTGGTAATATTTTATAGACTTGTTATGGTCATGTTCCTTATGGCTGGAGAATTTGAAGAGGACATAATGGCATATGCGGAAGATCTGGCATGTTGGAGCGAGAGAGAGAGGAGGCGATTCGAGAGGTGGTGGGTTGTTTGCGAAGGAGTTGGAGGAAGCAGGGATGAAGATGAACAACAGAAGACAGAGATATTAACAGTAACGGAGGAAATGAGGAAGGGGATGTGAGAATTGATGATGAGAGAAGAGGAGAGTTGAAGGCTGGTAAATACGTGCATAATCTCGGATGGCTGTTTTAGCAGAAGGGGAGAAGTGTGAGAAGATGATTACGCGAAGAATGAAAAGTATGATTAGTTATGAAAGCGGTATAACCCATGATGAAAGATAGAAACATTGGAATAGAGGTTAAAAAAGTGATTTTAACAAGCATACTGACTCCCACACTGTTGTACGGAGCGGAAACATGGACAACAACGAGAAGAGAGGAAAGTAGAATACAAGCGGCGGAGATGAGGATATTAAAAACTATGAAAGTGTAGAGAGACAGAATAAGAATGAAGTGATTAGAGAAGATACAGGTGTGGAAGAGAGTGACACTGAAGATGAAATGTTGGGGAATTGAGATGGGGGGACATTCTGGAGAGGATGCGAGCAGAGAGAATGCGAAAGAAGATGGGACATGGACACCAGGAGGCAGAGACCATAGGGGAAGACCGATACGAAGAGATGGCGAATCGGTGCGAGGACTCTCTGGAAAAGATGTCAGCTACAAATATGGAGCGCTGAAGAGAAGAGGAATAGTGCAGGAGAGGGACAGTTCTGGAGAAAGATGCTTGCGCGGCTGACAGAATGAAGAATCCTTCCTGGGAGAGAAAGAAAAAGAATATATATAATATATATATATATATATATATTATATATATATATATATATATATATATATATATAGATATATATATATAATATATATATATATATATATATATATATATATATATATATATATATATAATATAGATATATATATATATATATATAATATATATTATATATATATTATATATATAATATATATATTTAATATAAATTATATA
>JABUQX010093542.1:0-15000 GCA_015478945.1 Trachelipus rathkii | reverse complement strand
TGAACAAGTTTGATACTGAACAAATCTGGGGGCAATTGAAGGAAGCAATTGTTAGTAGTGCAAAGGAAGTAGTGGTGGAATGTTGCTAAAGTAGGGAAGTAAGAATGTTAACAGTGAATGGTTGGAATGAAGAGGGTGATGGAAATCGCGTTAAGTAAAAAAGAAGGCGTGGGTTGAATGCTACTAAAAGCAAAGGATGAAGACTCAAAAGAAAGATGTTGGAATTATATAAGGAGGAAAAAGAAAATACTAAAAGGTGTATACGTATGGAGAAAACAAGAGGTAAATGAACAGTTTGGAAGGAGGATGAATGGGGACTTACAAGCGGGAATAGGAAGCTTCTGGAAGGAAGCGCGAAGGTAAGAATGAGAATAAGCGGAATCTGCTCTAGAATAATGAATGGGATGGTGTTTGTAACTGCATGAAGTAGTGTGAGAGGTAGCTGTGAAAGGAACACTCGAGAATCTGCCACAATATTAACAGTAATGGATCTAAGTTCAATGTGTTCAGATGCGACAATCTTAGGGGTGTGCTAGGTGTGAGAAGAATTGATAAGATGAGGAATGAACGTATTAGAGAGTTGAACCTGTGGTGTTGAAGAAGGGGTAAATGAGAAATTAAATGAAAGTTATGTGAGATCGTTTGGTCATGTGGAAAGGATGGAATGATAGTAGGTTGGCTTAAGCCGAGTGTATAGTGGGCTGAGTGTGTTGGAGAACGACCGCTGAGGGAGACCGAAGAGGAAAGTGGATGAGTCGGTGGAACGGAAGTTGAAGGAGAGAAATGTGAGTTTGCAGAGGCGGAGGATAAAGGTGCATGATAGGAGGAATGGCGGGGTTTTGTATGGGGGCATGTTTGTGGCCCACCTGGGGCCAGGGGATGAACCCTTACATTGACGATTACATAGTGAGGGTCCGTCGCTTTCCCGTGAAAGCTCTAGGTTGGATTTTCTGTCTGTGACGAGCTTTCACTAATTAATGGTACAGAGGGGGCGGTAAGGCTGGGTTTTCTTTTCGACGTTTGTCATGTTCTCCTACTGCTTTTCTTTCGATTGCGTGCTACAGCAACCTTACCCCCAATCTTGGCGGCAAAAGAGGAAGGTGAAGAAGGAAGAAAAAAATATATTATATATATATATTATATATTATAATATATATATATATATATATTATATATTTTATATATATATTATATATATATATATATAATAGTATATATATATTATATATATATATAGTATATAATTTTTAACCAAACATATCGATATTTTTTGACGATAATTATGGAGGAACAATTTGATATTTTGTCTTAAATAACGATTATCGGTAATTTTTCTTTTATATATCAAAATCCCTATGGGAGAGGGGAAAGTTTAGCAATGTAGAGTAGCGAATGAGAACGACAAGAGTGGGATAAACTTTTGATGTTGCCCAACTTCTGGCACCTGGAATGTCGAGGGCGTGCTAGGCGAATTATCGCTGGTAGCGACAGGGACCTTCAGGTGTTAGAAGGTACGTTCCAAGAATAGTCCTTTTAACGCAGCTCATCAAACGGTTTTATCAATCAGGGGTTTAGGCAAATGGATAGTAACTTCCATTTAAATATTAGATTAAATATTTTCCCCTCAGAGGTGTCGAATTATATGAAATTTTGTACCCGGGGGCCGACCGCTCTATGCGCCGGTCTCTCTTATACAGGTGTCGGGGGAATAAGAAACCCAACCTGGTGCTAGGGATTGTGCGCACCGAATCAACGAACGAGTTATGCGGCCACCCTCTTTCAACACCAGATGACCTGGGTGCCCTCCATTAAGGGTGACAGTTGGCGCTTCATCCTACCTCTCTGGGAAGAAACAAGTAAAAAATAGGGTAAAACTGTTGGTGTGAGAGTATTGAAAGATTCTAGATATTTATGAAAAATTAGGGAAAAGAAACTTTAAAAATACATTATGTTGACATCGGTCCCAATGCTAGTGATGGGACAGAGGGATGCAGGAATTATCCACCTAGTTTTGTTCTTATTCCTATGTTACATCTTAAGTTGCAACACCATAACAAGAATCATTACCACCTACGGGTGTGACACCATTACAAGTAATTTGAAAGTGTGAGAACAATGATTAAGACGCATAGTAACAAAGATAACAAATAGTAACAAAAATTGTAACATAGTAATGCTGCTGACAAAAGCAAGGGGCAATGATGAGCTCTATAATAGTTAGGTTTTTTTAATTGAATACATGCGTTATTTTGGGGTATATACTGAAGGTTTCAGTGGATTTTTCCAAATCACCTTCAGTAGGAAATTCAGCAAGGATTTAGAATCAAACCAGACCATTTCCAGAGCTAAAAACCCAAAATGCAAACGAAGTAGATCTAAGTTACAAAATATGGTTAAACATATATAGGTATGGTCACGACAACTTGTTTGATGCAAAACACAGGATTTTTAAGGTACAATAACAATGGTGTTGAATCTTCAAAACACAGAAAAAGGCAGTTACGTGAATAAAGATGGCGTCTTCAGCGAGAGAATTGAAATGGTGCGGTCCTGTCACGTGGTACAAGAGCGGCAAGTCCAAACGAGAGAGAGAGAGAGAGAGAGAGAGAGAGAGAGAGAGAGAGAGAGAGAGAGAGAGAGCAAAAAAACTAAAGAAAAATTCATGTGTTAGAAGCAGGGTTGTGGAGTCCGGAGTTTTGAAGAGAGTGGAGTCGGAGTCGGAAATTTTGAAGAGGGTGGAGTCGGAGTCAAAGTCAGTAATTTTCAATAGGGTGGAGTCGGAGTCGGTAATTTTCAAAAGGGTGGAGCCGGAGTCGGTAATTTTGAAGAGGGTGGAGTCGGAAAATTTTTGAAGACTCCAAAACCAGGACTGCGGAGCCGGAGCCGCAAGGTTTTAGGTTTAGCCGGAGCCGGAGGCGAAACTTTTTGAGGGACTGGAGCCGGAGCCGGAGCCGGAGGCGAAATTTTGGGGGATTGCTGGAGCGGGAGCCGGAGTCGGAGGCGAAATTTTAGGGGGACCTGGGAGCCGGAGCCGGAGTCGCGAGCCGCAAAAAAGAGGCTGCTCCGGCTCCGGCAAATACAAAATTAAGTAATTATTAAATTTATTACTACAGGTGTATAAGTATATTATATATATATAAATATATATATATATTATATATAATATATATATATATATATATATATATATATTAATATATATATATATATTTACTTTATATATATTAAATAAATATATATTATATATATATATATATATAATAATATTATATATATATATATATATATATATATATATATATATATATAATTATATAATTTCTCTTTTTTCCAGGAAATTTGATTATGTATATTTATTATTTCAATAATAAAAAAGGTTCGGTACTTCAATAGATAACTTAATTAATTAAGTTTAATATCCTTAGAAAATCATGTCAACTAAACCAAAATCGAAAACACCTCATGTATTTGAATATATTACTCACTCTGATGATAAAAATACTTTCATTTGTCAATATGAAATAGTTAACACAGTTGATGGGAAACAGTCAGTTCGATCATGCACAAAAGAGTCTACCTAACTACCAGTTACTCATGGGGTCACAATACATCTATTGGATCCTTTAAATTAATGCGACATTTAAAACGCTATCATCCAGACATTGCTGCAATTGTTAAAAAGAAAGGTGAAGCTAAAGGTAATCAGGAGAAACCTTTAATTTCAAAAACTGAGACTAAAGTGGAAACTTTTTCAGTTGCCATAAACTTGTTCTGTCTATGTTAAGTGAAAAATTCAAAATACAATTGATTTATGGTTGTTAAAGATTCACTGGACCCCTTAGTTTTCTTTGCATCACCAGGATTTAAAGCACTGTGTGAGAGACATGGCTTAGAAACTGTAAGTCCTTTAGACTGGAAAATATTTGTAAAATAGATGACAGAAAAAAATAATAAAAAAAATAGCTTAAAAATTGCATAGGGACGCTTTGTGCATTTAAAAATGGATACTTACACATGGGCAAAGCTAGATCTCTTGACGAAGATTAAAAACAATATTTCTAAAACGTTTAGCAGTAAAAGAAAAAATACTCAATCTTTTAGCAGTAAAATATTGAAAATTACTAACTGACATCTTAAAAGAATTCGAAATAACAAGAGACAAGTAATTAGCTTAGTTACGGATACGCATCAAACATGATAGTACGATTGAAAAATTGAATAAGGACAATGAGGGTGAGGAATAGGAATTGGTAAATGTGATTATGATTTTAATTGAATGTCAAAACGAAGAAGTAATAGTTTGTTTTCAGAATTAAACTTGATAAAACTATGAAAAGACTATGTTCCAATAACGTTAACATTGCACACACATGGATTGTGGAAAAGTTTTTCATACTTTACAGTAGCAGTGAGTGATGGTCTCCATAATACTCATAGAGCAAATCTTATAAGCAGGCGAGACAAATAGCAAAAGCACCACGGCACGTACCCCAAAATAATGGAAGTTCTAAAGAATCAAGCTGCAAAAGTTGGCAATCTTAGGTGAAGAGACAAGATGGGGAAGTAAATGTCTTATGCTCTAAACTCTAAAGGCTTCTGCAACTTAAAAGAATTACAGTAGGTATAGTAGTAGTTTGATGGCTGCCGGTACTTCTGAACTTTCTCTCTTCGACAGTCAGTGGGGGAACAAATCAAAACACTCGAAGAATTATTAAACACCCATACTTACAACAAAAAATATTAACAATCAGAAGACTTACTGCAGGAAAATTTATAGAGAAACGGATTTTAGCAAATCAACAAATAAATTCATGAAAAGAAGGAAAGAATGTTAACTGAAAATAAATATTTTTGTCGACAATCTTGGTTTAGAATCCTTCCTCAAAACTGAAGATCTGATATTTAAAGCTAGGAGTGTTCTTTGCGGAACTAAGACTTAAAATGAATAACGCTATCGAAACAGAAATCTGGGCCGGAGTCAGATAGTTCAGCAGTTCAGGAATCCTCCCTTGTAGAATTTTGTCAGATGAAGATGAGAAGTCACATTTACCAGATAATTGGGAAAAAATTGGAGCATGCAGAAAGCGATTGAAAAAACTAAAAAGACAAAAAAACTAAAAAGACATTCAACCTAAATATCTTCTTAGAAAAAATAATAAGTTAGAATTCCATAAGTATTAGATGGAATAAATGAAAATTCGACCGGAAATCAAAGTTATCAGTTAAGAGGCAATCAATTGCTATCCTAAAATTTTGCAAGATGCCGCTTGCACAAATACAGATTTGCCTCCTATTCAAGTGAATGTTGAGAACTTATTTTCTTGCTTTAAAAATAATAAAAAAAAACGGATCTAAGGACATCGTTAAGGAGGATTTTATTAATGGTTTTTATTTTTAAGAACAATTGTTTTGAATAAATTTATATTACATATGTCGAGCTGTTCAAAGAAGAAATTATTTTAAAAGTTAGAAGAAAGTGAATTATATATATATATATATAATATATATATATATATATATATATCCCGCTGACGAAGAGTAAAATCTTCTGTGACTCATTCATTTAAAATGGGGGCCAGGCCTTTGAGTACTCAGCATTTATTGGATGAGAAAAAACTGGGTGCTTTAAAAACTACGTTTGAAGCGTTCTTTTTTGGGGACGTTGATGGCCTAGTGGTTAGAGATCACGGTGTGTTAACTCAGCACGCGGAGTCCAACGTTCGAATCCCGCTGACGAAGAGTAAAATCTTCTGTGACTCATTCGTGGATGGCCTAGTGGTTAGAGCATCCGGTTGTTGTTAACTCAGCAACGCGGAGTCCAACGTTCGAATCCCGCTGACGAGAGTAAATCTTCTGTGACTCATTATTTATATATATTTATATTATATATATATATATATAAATGTTTTGAATAAAATTTATGGTTATATATGTTCAGGCTCATAGTTCAACGAGAGGAATTATTTTTAACTTTAGGATGAATCTAAATTGATTTTTATCTTTTTAAGGAAAAAAAAAATAATAAAAATTATAATTTATATAACTGTACAGCAGTTCATCGTTCAAAGAGGAATATATTAAAATTTAGAAGAAAGTGAATGATTTCATTTCTGTATTTCTTAAAAATTCATATTTTCTATGAAATATTCTAAGTTTAAATTCTAAGTTAATAAAAATGTCATTAACAAACATTTAATTTCATCATACCATCAATTTTGTATCAGAATTAATGATTTCATGACTGTAAATGGAGAAGGAATTATAACAAGGGGTCGGAGCCGGAGTCTGAGCCGAACAATTTTAAAATGCCGGAGTCGGAGCCGCCGTAATTTTAAAATGGCATGGAGCCGGGAGCCGGTAATTTTTAAAAAATGCTTGAAGCCGGAGTCGGAGCCGGGTAATTTTAAAATGCTGGAGCCGGAGCCAGAAAAAATTTGCCGGCTCCGCAGCCCTGTCCACAACCCTGGTATAGAAGCTTCGGAAAATACAAAGTTCGAAGTTTAGGGTTATAGTTGTTTTGAATAAAAAAAAAATATCGAGTTGGATGACATTTAACAAAGGGACAATTTTTTGGGATGAAAAATTTCTTTGAGGGAAAATGATCATAGTTTATAAAATTTTCTCGTCCTAATTTGACTCTGTTGAGGAGAGTCTATATAAAAGCATAATTAATTGGGTCCAAAAAATAACTTGAATCGCTGTAAAAATTGCCAGTATTAAATTAACTTCCAAACGAGTCATATATCTTTCGTTTCATATTTATTTTTAATTCAATTTCATTAATCTTTAATTTAAATTTTATTTAACACAATTTAATTTGGAAGAATAGAAACCCTTTAATATAAAATTTTATTAAGCCAAATTAATTAATACAAGATTTAGTATACCATTTTACACAATACTAATTCCTTTCCATCTCTAATTCTACATTATTTAATGTCCTCTGCACGCGTCTTTCCCTTTCTCTTCAGAACCGAATTGAATCGCACTTATCCAATCCAAAACTCATTCCAATATCTACACATAATTTGATGCGAAGATTTACTTCATTCAACATTTGATGAATTTCTCTGAGTACGAAGAACGAATTTAAGCTCACCTGAGGATGTTCTTACTGAAGAGATCACCGAAAGTTTCTTTTAGATCGAAAATTAAAATACAAGTTTTAGGGATTAAGATCTTTATAATTAAGATAATTAAGTATTTAAAATTTGCTTTACGTGATACAACAAAGGTAGATCCAACTTTGCTGTAAAGCAAATAAACAGAATTACTGCGAATGTCTTTTACTTAAAAAAAAAAAAGGTAAATTATAACAAGGTCAAGACAGTCCTTTATTATCTTAATATGCAAATTACTGTTCTTCTGTAATAAGAATAAATGCAATTAATAAATATACAAGCGTATCACCATTATTAAATCTTATTAAACACTTCTTTTTTTCAACACAAACAACAAACACAAATATAATTAAACTCACACCAAATCCTTCTTCAAATGTTAATAAAATTATTCGGTGGAAAGGTGGGGAAGGGTGGGGGGATGGGGATGGGGACCCTGGAGGCTGTTTGCTCTACATACGAAATGATTTAAATACTGCTTTTTTTTTCTATTTTTTTATTTTCATACCCTTTGATTCATGAGACGTTTCAAGTAGATTCATTCCCCACCACATTAATCTCTAGAATAATTATTTTACTTCTATTTTATATGTATTTGACATTCTATCAGACATGAATAAAAAACATCCGTCAAACGTGTAACATCAGACATGAATAAAAAACATTCGTCAAACGTGTAACATCAGACATGAATAAAAAACATCCGTCAAACGTGTAACATCAGACATGAATAAAAAACATTCCTCGAACGTGGCACATCAGACATGAATAAAAAAACATTCGTCAAACGTGTAACATCAAACATGAATAAAAATCATTCGTCAAACGTGTCACATCAGACATGAATAAAAACATTCGTCAAACGTGTAACATCAGACATGAATATAAAAACATTCGTCAAACAGTGTCACATCAGACATGAATAAAAAACATTCGTCAAACGTGTCACATCAGACATGAATAAAAACATTCATCAAACGTGTCACATCAGACATGAATAAAAAAACATTCGTCAAACGTGTAACATCAGACATGAATAAAAAACATTTGTCAAACGTGTAATATCAGACATGAATAAAAAACATTCGTAAAACGTGTCACATCAGACATGAATAAAAACATTCGTCAAACGTGTAACATCAGACATGAATAAAAAAAACATTCGTAAAACGTGTCACATCAGACATGAATAAAAAAAAAATTCGTCAAACGGTGACATCCAGACATGAATTAAAAAAAACATCGTAAACGTGTAACATCAGACATGAATAAAAAACATTCGTCAAACGTGTCACTCTTGTCAATCATGACTGACATAAATTCTTTCCCTTTATTTACTTTTTCTTACCATACTTTTTATTGTTTAATTACCGTAATTATTATTGGTTCTTTAGGCACACGAGTACGCCCATTACTCAATTTCTGTTCTTCATTAACTATAATTTTGTTGTTATAAGAAACATTAAATTTTTATCCTTTTTTTTTTTGGTGATTTTTGCTATAGCCGAGTTCGAACGTTGACCTGGAAGTCCACAGGATTTTTAGGCTATTCCCAATGTCAACCACAACACCGCATTACACTCATCCATTATTATTCAATCGATAATTTACTTGACTTTTCATTTGCTAATACCCATTACCATATGCTCGTCTTAATACTTTCCTTCTTGCTCAACATTTCATCATCATCATCACTCTGGTCTATGGTGGTACTCGAGGATGATAAGGAACTATTTTTAATTCTTCAAGAGACAAATTTAACTCACCACTTATTACGAATGATGAGCTTCTGCAGTTTCTCACTTGATCTTTCTTTGTCTGGTAAAGAGGTACTTATATGTATTTCTATTATGACAATTCTTCCAGATCTATTTCATAATAATCAAAATCATCATTTATGTCTCTATAATTAGTGTCCCTTTAATTTTCCATTTGCAATGGAATTTCTTTATGCATTTTTATTTTCCTTGATTTTTGTGGTAGTTCTATGCTTCTTAAGAATGTGTGTTTTTAAATTTCCTTTATGATTACATTCATAGCTACACTCAGAACATTTAAATAATTTAAAATTGTTGTGAGTTAGCAGATGACTTTTTAAGTTACCTTTCTGAATACATTCATAGCGGCACTCAGAACACTTAAATAATTTCGAATTTTTTTTTTTTTTTTTTTTTTTCACCTTTCTTAAGGGTTACCATTTAATGCGCGGGCCCGAACCTCGGGCCTAAGCGCATATGGTTGTCCCGGCAGGTTCTTTAACAACCAAGAACCATTCTCAGTATTCTGGCGCTCTGTCGTATTATAATGGAGCTCATCTCCAACGTTGTTACTTCCACCGGTAGTCTTTCAATATATTGATTTAAGCTTTTTTTTATCACTCCCATACTTCCAATTACCACAGGGATAACCTCTGCTCTATCAATGTCATTCCACATTCCTTGTAATGAGTATTTCAGAGTTTGGTACTTAACTTCCTTTTCAGTTTCATATGCTGATACTCTGCCGTCCCATGGAATTCCTATCTCTATAATGTATGCCTTTCTTTCTCTTTTATCTTTTACAACAATATCCGGTTTGTTATGTCTTATAGGTACATCTGTGGGAATGCTATAGTCGTATAGTATTAGCGCGTGGTTATTTTCTTCTATTGCGTTTGGGTTGTGTTCCCAGTATTTGGATGCTTCTATTGGTATTTTGTATTTTTCACAAATTCTAAAATGGATTAGTTTGCATATTGTATTATGTCTTTCGGTGTATGTCTTGCGTTGGAGGAGTGTGTCACAGCTTGATAATATATGGCTAACTGTTTCCGGAGATACTTTACACATTCGGCATTTGTTGGATATGTTCTCTTTCTCTATCTCTCTCTTGAACCAATTGGTTCGTAATGCTAAGTCCTGTGCCCCTACAATTGTTCTTTCATCTTCTTTTCTTAGATTACCCCTGCATACTGCTTCTATCGATTTTTCTTTATCTATATACACCTGTTCTATGATATTTTTGTATTCCTTTGCAAATGCATGCTCCTTCCAATTATTTTCATGTTTTTTTCTTCTTGCTTTTCTGTGCTCATTTCTTAGGTGTTTCATCTTTTCCTTTTTTGTCATTCCTTCTGTTGTTGGATCGTCGTTAGGGATATCATACTTCCGTAGGTAATCTCTTTTTTTGGCTGTTAAAGATGTTCTCATCGCTTTCCCTGTTTCGTGCTCCTTCACCCATCTGATGAATTTACTATCACTTTCTTCGATATACGTCGTTAATCCGATCACTTCCTCTCTATATACTGCATCTATTTCCTGGAGTCCCATTCCACCTTGATCCCTGGGGACATACATTCTTGCCAGGCATTGGTTCTTATATATCAATTTATGGGCGTGGAGCATTTTTCTCGTCTTAATATCTAGTTTGTTTAAATCTTCTTGGAACCAATCAATTATTCCAAACCCATACGATAGCACTGGTACTGCCAATGTTCTTACTGCTTCGACCTTAAATTTGCATTTTAATTCAGATTTTAATATTAGTTTCAGTCTCTTCTCATATTCCTTCTTCAGCTTTTCCTTCATTTTCTTATGTTCTATTTTTTCATTTTCTTCTATCCCGAGATACTTATAGGTGTCTTCCTGTTCTAGTTGTCTAATAATTTCGTCGTTTATTCTGATATTTCCACTGTCAATTCTTTTTCCTTTCTTCAATTCCAGGAACGCACATTTATCTAGTCCGAACTCCATTTGTATATCACTTGAAAACTTCTTAACTACCTCTATCTGTTCAATTGTTTGTTGTTTGTTTGGGGAGTATAGTTTGATGTCATCCATGTAAAATAAATGCGAGATGTTTTTTCCTTTCTTTTCATTTCTTGATCCTATTCTATATCCATTATGCAAGTTATTTATCAATGAACTCAGTGGGTTCAATGATAGTACAAACAGCAATGGGGATAAGGAATCCCCTTGGAATATTCCTCTCCTTATTTTTACATCATTTATTTGTATCGTACCATTTTCGTGATGTAGTTTAATATTGATCTTCCATATTTGCATCACTTTTTCCATAAAGTCTCTTATCTTATTATTGATTTTATAGATTTTTAATACCTCTTTGATCCATGAGTGCGGCACACTATCATATGCTTTTTTATAATCAATCCAAGTCATGCTTAAGTTCTTCTGTCTTTGCCTGCTGTCTTCTAGGATCATTTTATTTATTAACAATTGATCTTTTGTCCCGTGACTTCCCTTACTGCATCCTTTTTGTTCTTCTGCTATTATATTATTTTCTATTGTATGTTTGTATATTCTTTCTGTAATAATTGCTGTTAATATTTTGTATATAGTTGGTAGACAAGTAATTGGTCTATATTTCCCTGGGTTTTGTGTTTCCCCTGTTTTAGGGATAAGGACTGTTTCTCCTTTGGTCATCCACTCGGGTATTTCAGCTGTTCCGTTCAGAATTCTGTTGAAGCACTTTGTTAAAGGTTCTCTTAGTACTGTAATTTTTTTTAGCCATATATTTTGCACCATGTCTGGTCCAGGTGTTTTCCAGTTACTGGTACGTCGTATCTTTTCCATCACTTCCCTTTCGGTTAGTGGTTCAAATTCCATCTCATTAATTTCTTCTATTTGGGGATTCCTTCTTGTTGTTTCTAACCATTCCGCCTCTTCATTATGTGTTCGTTGGTCTTCATATATACTCCTCCAAAATGCATCAAGTCTGTCTCTTTCAGGTGGTTTATCAACTTTTATATTTTCACCTCTCAACTCTCTATAGAACTTTCCTTTATCTGTCTGGTACATTTTGTTTTGTCTTTTTCTTTGTTCTTCTTTCTTGTATGAGCTTAATCTTTTTGCTTTTGCTGCTAATTCTAGCTTTCTGCTGCTGATTGCGTGTGTTACTCGATTTCTGCCCCTGCTTCTTCTTATCATATTTTCTGCCTGTCTGATTTTACTTTCTAATGTGATGTTTCCTTCTTCGTATTCTTTTATCAGTGATATTTCTTTTCTAAGTCTCGCTATGTCTCTCTCTAATCTAATTTCCCATGACGGTTTTTGTTCCTTCTTTCTTCCATTTGATCTATTTTTCTCAAATATTTTCCCTCCCATCAAATCTGTTATTGCTCTTGCTGTTGCATAATATAACCTGTTCACTTCTGAGATATCGCATCTCTCAGGTAGTAATCTTGGTAATACCCTGTTTGCTATCCCGGCATATTTATTTATTTTCATCCAATTATCTATTTTATTTATTCCTTTTCTATCTTCCATGTTGGTATAAATATCTTCATCTCTATAGTGTGCTATTTTGTTTATCATCTCTTCTTCCTCCTGCATTCTATCTCCGTTTTCATTTCTATCATTTTCAATAATCTCTTCATCACCTTGTTCCTCTGTTTCTTCATAGTGGCTTCCTGTATCTGAATCATTATTACTTTCACTATCTGTTCTGTTCATTATTTCTTTGTTTAGGATTTCAGCAGCCTCTGATATTTCTTCTCCTACTATTTCTGTCTCATCCAACTCCCCATCTATTAAGTCTTCATTATCTGTCATTTTATTTTGTTCTTCTAAACTTTTTTCTGTATTTTTTCCAGTTTTTATTCTATTCCCTTGATATAGTGTCTCTTTACTTTTCTGTTTAATATCTCCGATCATTTCTGGTGTAATCTGAATTTCATTCTTAATTCTCTCCTTTGCTCTACGTTCTATTTCCTTCAGGTCTTCATTTGTAGGTAACGTAGCTTTTCTTTTTTTTATTGCTCCTTGATTCCTTTCTTTATTAAAGTTGATGATGGCCTGTTTTTGGGCGATCAGTTTCCTTCTTTCTACCCCCGTATATTTCTTATTAAACTCATATTCCATTACATCATTTGCACCAATTATTTCATTATCCACAACATATTTCCAGAAGTCCGTTTTACCTTCCTTTTCGGGTATTAACATACCTATGTAGTAGCTTTCCATTAAGTATTCGTTCTTTTCCTTTGTCCATTCCCATTCACCTTCTCCCTCCATTTTGTTCATCTTCCCCACGTATTGATCTACTTCCTCCTCGATTTGTTTTATCTGTTCGTGTGTTATCGGGGTCTTTTTATTATTTATATTGGTTGCAATACTGGCAAATCTCGCATCCGGTATTCTTTCCAGTTTGATTTTATCTATTTCACCTCGTTGTTCCAACATATTTCTCGTTCGTTTAGTTGTTCCTTTTTTTGGGAACATCTTGTGTCTTCCGTATGTTACGCACCAGAATATCTCTTTTTTTTCTTCCACCGTATATTCCAATCTATCACCACCTCTACGGTTGTAGGGGTTGCATCTTTTTTTTTGGATTTTTGGTTGTTTTGATGAGTCGGGAGAAGTCTTAGGCCTCTCTGACGATTCATCAGGTGGAAGTGGGGTATTAGGTGTTAAAATCCCACACCTTACTGGTGTATTTTTTCTATTTCCGGGGAGGGATAATTTGATTTGCTCATCAGAGCTCCGTCCCCCCTCATCTCCCTCTAAAAATGGGGTAGGGCCGGCACCAGGTCTTCCGAGTTCCTGGCACTTAATATTTTTATTTTTTCCTGCCATGGATAGTTTCCAGTAATATCCACCACATATTGTGGCTTCATGTCTACTGCCTTTTCGCAGGAAGACACATCTGGGGCGGTATATATTCCGCCTCACCGTGTCTCCCTGGGCCCCCCCGCGTCGACAACGCAGACAGTTCTCCGGGGGAGTTAGCAGATGAATTTTTAAGTCGCCTTTCCGATTACATTCATAGTTGCACTCCGAACATTTAAATTTTCTATGAATTAGCAGATGACGTTTTAAGTGATATTTCCGATTACATTCATAGCTACACTCAGAACATTTAAATAATTTAAAATTGTTGTGAGTTAGCAGATGAATTTTTAAGTGACCTTTCTGATTACATTCATAGCTGCATTCAGAGCATTTAAATAATTTCAAATTGCTATGAGCTAATAAATGAAGTTTTAAGCTAACTTTGTGATTACATTCATAGCTGCACTCAGAACATTTAAATAATTTCGAATTTTTTTTTTTTTTTTTTTTTTCACCTTTCTTAAGGGTTACCATTTAATGCGCGGGCCCGAACCTCGGGCCTAAGCGCATATGGTTGTCCCGGCAGGTTCTTTAACAACCAAGAACCATTCTCAGTATTCTGGCGCTCTGTCGTATTATAATGGAGCTCATCTCCAACGTTGTTACTTCCACCGGTAGTCTTTCAATATATTGATTTAAGCTTTTTTTTATCACTCCCATACTTCCAATTACCACAGGGATAACCTCTGCTCTATCAATGTCATTCCACATTCCTTGTAATGAGTATTTCAGAGTTTGGTACTTAACTTCCTTTTCAGTTTCATATGCTGATACTCTGCCGTCCCATGGAATTCCTATCTCTATAATGTATGCCTTTCTTTCTCTTTTATCTTTTACAACAATATCCGGTTTGTTATGTCTTATAGGTACATCTGTGGGAATGCTATAGTCGTATAGTATTAGCGAGCGCGTGGTTATTTTCTTCTATTGCGTTTGGGTTGTGTTCCCAGTATTTGGATGCTTCTATTGGTATTTTGTATTTTTCACAAATTCTAAAATGGATTAGTTTGCATATTGTATTATGTCTTTCGGTGTATGTCTTGCGTTGGAGAAGTGTGTCACAGCTTGATAATATATGGCTAACTGTTTCCGGTGATACTTTACACATTCGGCATTTGTTGGATATATTCTCTTTCTCTATCTCTCTCTTGAACCAATTGGTTCGTAATGCTAAGTCTTGTGCCCCTACAATTGTTCTCTCATCTTCTTTTCTTAGATTACCCCTGCATACTGCTTCTATCGATTTTTCTTTATCTATATACACCTGTTCT
>JABUQX010093541.1:35000-37500 GCA_015478945.1 Trachelipus rathkii | reverse complement strand
CCGCCCCGCACTACGCACCGCACTTGGACACTGGAATTAAATGCCGCACCGCACCGCACCGCACCGCACCTGGTGTGTTGGCCAACCCTACTAGAGACGGAACATCAGGTCGAGTAGATAGATGAAGATTTTCATACATTGAAAACAGCCATGGTTTGTTTCCCCTTGCAATTAGAAATGCCATAAAGATCGCAGGTTAGTTACAGTGAATTATAGCTAGTGTGTGTGTGAGTGTGTGTGCGTGTGTGTGTGTGTGTGTGTGTGTGTGTGTGTGTGTGTGTGTGTGTATAGGTGTGTGTGTGTTGCAGCAAAAATAATAATTAAAATTGAGAGTCATTGTTTTAAGAGTGAAAAGCTAATAAAGTGATAAATACAAATTCATTTATTAATAGTAGAAAGGAAAGAGAGTAGTAGTTGATTGAACAGAACCTTGAGGAACACCACTATTGATGGATTCAATGGATGAACAGTGGTTGCCTACTATAACTGGCCTATAGCACCCAGAAAGCAACTTACAGAGGTTATAGAGAAGTTAACAAATATTGGAAGAGAGAATTTTTGAAATTATATTTTGAAATGAGATTTTTTTCGAAATCTTTCAATGGAAACCTAAGTTAAAATTTAAAGAATTCAAAATGTTCCTTATAACCTTATATTAAGAAGAGGTTCGAAAACATTAGAGAGAGAGAGAGAGAGAGAGAGAGAGAGAGAGAGAGAGAGAGAGAGAGAGAGAGAGAGAGAGAGAGAGAGAGAGAGAGAGAGAGAGAGCTTGTATTATTTTAAATTATTTTTGCTTAGCTGAATGGTCTTCCTACTAGGGTTGACCACAATTTTCCCACCTCCACGTCGCACCAAAATAAAATCCCCACCCACCCCACACAGGTGCATCGACCATCTTACCTAACCATGTTCCCACGTAACCACATACCCATGTACCCTTGAAATATTTTTTTTTAGTTTTATGATGAAATATTTCAATATCCAAAACCCTTTTTCCATTTTTATTTTTTATTAATTAATTCAGTTTTTAATTTTAATTTTAATTTTTAATTTTAATTTTACTTGCTTTTATTTTTACAGATCTTTTTGACTCTATTTTAGCTACATTTTAGCCTAAATTCTCTAGAAAAATTCTAGATTATAAATAAAAATGAATGTAAAAAAAAAAGCTAATATAGGTTAATAGGGCTGATTATTCTATAATTACTAGTTGATTGTCTGTAAATTTCCGCTTCATTTTGTCCTGAGTTAATATATATATATATATATATATATATATATTATATATATATATATATATATATATATATATATATATATATATATATATATATATAATATAATAGTATATATATATATATATATATATATATATATATATATATATATATATATCAGGATAAATTCCAAAATTGAAGCCTGACATACGTTGATAAAAGGTAGTTCAAAATATTAAGTTAAAGATAATAGGGGGGGGAGGGGAGGGGAATATAAGAGGGAATAGTTTTCCAGATTTCAATGGTACATAGTTTTTTACCATTACTAGATTTTACCAGTAGGGTATATAGAGGAATGGGTATGTAGTGGATGTCTGGTGTCAGAAGTTGAAAAAAGAAAGGATGAGTGTATGTGGGAATCCTGATCACACAAGGACTCATCAAAGGAGCAGATATGGGACTTAACAGTTGAGAAGTCAAACATCCTTTATAAATAGTTATGTCAAAATGAGAGTGAAGTAATAGTCTGGCTGTTGAGTAGAGGTTGGAGAGAATCTGGGTGAATTTGAGGATTGTTAAACCCATAAACCCATGGGTCTACCTTTTACAGAAGAACTGGGCGATTGGAACTGCCCCAGATTTGAGAAATGGATACTCTATAATACAGAAAGAAGGACTGAAAAAAATGAAACTGAATTGTAGTGAAGATGTTCATTACAATCTTCAGATAAAAAACAACCTTTTAGAAGCTTGTTTACCAAGAAACACATAGCTCGTGTTTTAATCAGTAGAGCGACAGATTCACATGACAAGGGAGCGGGTTCAATCCCTATTCCGGATCCTAGGTAGAAATTACCTAGAGAATTTCCCCTCCTATAATACTGCTATACCCGTGAGGTCTGAACTTTATATATATATATATTTTTATTTTTTTTTTTTTTTTTTTTTACAGAAGATAAAACACCATATATATATATGAGCAGCAGCAGTATAGGCAGGCAGATAGCAGCAGTATAGACAGCAGGCAGCATATAGCAGCAGCAGCAGCATATATATATATATATAAGGTTATATATATATATATATATATAGTATATATATATATATATATATATATATATATATATATATATATAGATCTTTCGAAACTAATATTTTCCCTCTTCAGGTTCTTAAATCGAAATTAATAAAGTAGAATATGATAAATGCTTACAGGAAAGAGGAGACCCAATTACCATATATATAAGTATATATATATATATAATATATATATATACAAATAG
>JABUQX010093541.1:17500-25000 GCA_015478945.1 Trachelipus rathkii | reverse complement strand
ATTATTATATTATACATATATATATTATTATTATTATTATTATATTATTATTATTATTATTATTACATATATATATTATTATTATTATTATATTATATTATTATTATTATTATTATTATTATTATATTTATTATTATATATATTACATATATTATTATTATTATTATATTATATATTATTGTTATTAAATATTATTATATATATATATATATATATATATTATTATTATATATATATATATATATATATATATATTATTATTATATATATATATATATATATATATATATATATATATATATTATATTATATATATATATATATATTATATATTATTATTATATATATATATATATATATATATATATATATATATATATATATATATATATATATATATTATATATATATATATATATATATATATATATCTTTTAATATGTACAGTAATGAAAACTAAGCAATGCCCCATCCAAGGAGGGGGTGTTAAAAACAACAAAAATCCAACTAACACAAATTACGCAGATGAGCACAGACGTAGGCTTTGAAGTGAAGGGAGATTAAATTGAATAGGAAACACAGAAGATGGAAGAGAATTCCACAGAACAGGTGGCAGGAAAGAAGGAGGCACTGCAGCGAACTAGTCTGGAGTTGCTGATATCAACACAAAACTCATGTGCCGACACAGCACCCCTTGTGCTACGGAGGGCGGCGTCTTAAAGGTGGTGGCACGCGAGTGGAAAGTTCCCTCGAGCACTTGCCGCTACGGTACCTATAGAAAAGAGGTAAAGCACCAACATCGCGCCGCAAAGATAGAGGGTCAAGTGACTAGAAAGAACAGGACAGTTGATAAGTCTTTTGCCTTTGACTCGACCTTATCCAAAAGCCGGGTGAAACCTGAGCCCCCCAGATATGAGAGCAGTATTTCCTACAAGGGCGGATGAGGCCCCTTGCATAACTGGAGTAACTGTGAAGAGGAAAACTCTAGTTCAAACAGAACCCCAGCTTCCTTGAGGCCGTCTTTAGCAAACTGCTGTGAGTCGTGAGGTTTCCAAGACATTTGTTTATGTTAAGGCCAATAGTGTTTTATATTGTCGATGGGGAGAGATTGAGAGAACCGTTTGAAAGAGATAGGAAAGAAGGTGTCTTAAGGAGAGGGAGATTTGTAGAAGTTGAGTTTTTAAAGAATTGAATTTCACAAGGTTCAGACGACCCCACCCGGAAATTCTATCCAGATCAACGAGAATGTAGAATCGAAAATATTAAGACGAGAGGCAATTTAGAAGCAAAAAAGAGAAAGCAGAATTGAAATGAGTTGAAGAATAAAGGGTCAAGTCATCTGCATACGAGTGGATAGAGTTAGATAAGTAGGTGAGAAGATCATTAATGAAAAGTAGGAATAAAGTAGGAGATAAGACAGAACCCTGAGAACACCACTATTGACAGAAAAGGAAGAAGAAGTCGCCCCATCAACAACAGCCGATATTGAGCGATTTGAAAGAAAGCTAGACATAAGTAAGCAAAGAGAAGGAGGAAACCCAAAGGAGGGGAGTTTGGAGAGCAGTGATGCGTGCCATACCCGGTCAAATGCTTTGGATATGTCAAGCGCCACCACGCAAGTCTCCCCGTAGTTCCTAAGGGCGGAAAACCATAAATCAGTAAGATAGGAAAGTATATCGCCAGTAGACCTCGAGCGCTGAAAGCCGTACTGGCGATCGGAAAGAATGGAATGATACTAAGATGATCTAAGAAATGAGTAAGAGTTGAGAAGACTTTCAAAATCTTAGATAGAATACAAGTAAGAGCTATAGGGCGATAGTTAGAAGGATCAGAGCGGCTTCCTTTTTTGGGAATAGGTTGGACATGTGCGTGCTTCCAACACTGAGGGAAAGTGTTAGTATTGAGACAGAATATAGTTGAATGAGGGGCGTGGTCAGCACGAGCACACCCCCTAAAAACTGGAGGAATGCCATCTGGGCCACCCATCTTCCTATCCTTCATAGATTTCAGGAGCCCATGCACCTGATCGAATGTAATCACAGGCAAAGGGATAGGACACCTGGAGAGGGAGAAGAAGGAGGAGGAGGAATGCCAGAATGTCCAGGGTTGTTAGAGGAAAATAGGAGGCTAAAGAGATTGGCCTTTTCAGTTTGAGAATTAGCAACAGAACCATCAGAGCGAATAAGAGTAGGAAAGCAGGTTACAGAAGTTGTAAGAGATGTTTTTGGCAAGAGGCCAGAAAGATTTGGCAGTAGGAGAACCAAAGTAGTGCTGAAGGCACTTCGTTGATGAAAGCCCGCTTTGCTCGTCGAAGAGTATCCTGCAACGATTTCTAGCTGAATGAAAATAGCAAGAGTGATAGGAGAACGAGAATTTATCCACACCCGCACTGTCTCTAGCCTGGATGGCCAGAGAACAAGCACGATCGAAACATGGATGGCGAGAGAGAAAGATTTAGTCGAAGAAGCAATGAACTCCTCATCCCATCAACGATTACAGCTCCACCCTTATTTACCAGTAGAAGCGTCACCAGAGACAAAGCAGTCACTCCAATTATATTTAGCGTAGAAGCAACGCAAAGCCCCAATCGGCCTGACTAAAGTGCCAGAAAAACGCGTAGGGCAGGATGGAGCTGTTGAGAGAAAGTATTAAAATTAAGAGATATAAGGTTGTGGTCAGATTTACCACCAATAGGAGCGAAGGTGGTGTATTTATAGAGAGAAGGACTAGTGGTGAAACATAGGTCAAGTGTGTTCAAGAATTGGTTGGGACGATCCGGAATGTGTGGGTTCTTTAATTAGTTGCTCCAGATCGTTGAGAATGCTAAATGATTCGGCCTCCTCCCACCTAAATCAGTATGAGAGGAACCCAACCATTCAGTGTTGTGTACATTGAAATCCCCTAAATAGAGGACTCAGTATTTGGATGAGAAGATTTAACAGTCTCGTGAGAAGTAGTAAGGTATTCAAAAAAGGCGTGAAAATTCTGTTCTGTTAGGAGAACAGTAGCAGAAGCACAAGATTATTGTAGTGAAGGAAGAAAGATTTTAAGCCACAGAACATCGAAGTTAGGAGATTTGAGATTCTCGAGACGTGTTACAGGAGTGTTTATGTTAACATAGGCACATATTCTCCACCCCTTAGACGGAAATTATGAACAAGTTATAGTTGGACATATTAAAAGAGTTAGAGGATGAATTCTTAGCAGCCATCTCTGGGTCTCAGACAGGCTAAAAGGTTAGGATTAGAGTTAGAGAGGTGGTATTCCACGGACAGAGTTAGATTGCAAGCCACGGATGTTAGCAAAGTCGATAGTAAGCCCGCGCCGGTGCAAATCTGCCATCTTGCATGCACATACAAAAACCACAAAACAAACAGACATATATATATATATATATATATATATATATAAATTGATATATGAGAGAGATAATTGAAATAATATATATATATATATATATATATATATATATATATATTATTTATTTACTTCATTTACTTTTTCTGCCCTTTTCTCCACCTCAATTGAGGGCCACGCAGTTTCCAGGGAAGCTGGTCACTGCTCTTGGACGGTTCCACAGGTCGAGAAGGAAAGATATAGAGAGGGCACAGGGGGGCGTCGAGAGCGAAGCACCCCAGAAGGAGGTGCTTCATTGTGTCCTGGGAAATGTGACATCTGGGGGGGGAGATAACATTGTCTAGTTTGAATCTATATTTATATTGTAAGAGTTGGGTGAAGAACGATCCGTTCCTGGGCGAGGTCAATTTTGCCTCTTCTGGACAGTGTTTCTTCTATAGGGGAAATTTTTGGGGAGGGGGAGTTTATTAAGTTGTTATTGGGGCGGTTTTGTAGGTACGTGTTTGTTAGGTGTGTATGGATATGTGTAAGCCATGACCTATTGGGAGGGGGAGGGGGAATAATGTTATAGATGTCATTATAGAATTTAGCTGGTGAGGAGGGTGGGGATTTTAGTCTGTGTCGGGAGGGGTTGGAGAGTATTTGGTGACATGGGTGGGTTGGATTTAGGGTTTTCTGGTAGAATTGAGTCCCCACCATCTCCAAGTGGGTGGAGATAGGAAGGATGTAAGTCTCGTCATGTAAATGTTGGATGGGGTGGTTTTAGTGCATCCAGTGATGATTCTAAGGGCGGTGTTTTGTGTGATTTGTAATTTTTTTGAGTTAGATTTTGACAGTGCAGGGAACCATGCGGGGGAGGCATAGTTTATATTTGTTCTGAGGATTTGTTTATAAGTGGTGGTGAGGGTGTGTTTCCTGTCACTGAAGTTGTGTTGGGAAAGGGTTCGGAGGGTGTTTAGTTTCCGTTGAGTTGATGAGGTGATTTGGTCGATGTGGGGGGAGAACGTCATGTGTGTGTGTGTGTCATAGGTAAGTCCTAATATTTTTGGGGTTTTGTTTAGGGGGAAGGGATTGTTGTTCAGGAAAACTCTTGGGTGGAGTGAGGATTGATGGCGGTCGGTGGTTAGGAGGGTGATGGAGGATTTAAGGGGGAGGCGGTCATTCTGTTGGAGAGTAACCAAGTTTCTAATTGTTGTAAGTATTCTTGGGTGTGAAGAGTGGCTATATTTACGTCTGGATGTTGGGAAATGAGGCTGATATCATCTACGTATATGATAAGTTTGGTGGATTGGTGGGTAGGGGTGGGTAGATCTGCTGTGAAAAGATTGAAAAGGAACGGAGAAAGAACGGCCCCCTGTGGGGACGCCATTTTGTAATTTAATGGAATGGGAGAGATTGTTTTTGTGGAGAACTTTAGCAAAACGGTTGGTGAGAAAATTAGAAAGCCATTTTTTGTCGTTATTTTCTAGGGGGATTGAAGGATTTTTTGAATAAGAATGAATGTGGGGACAGTGTCAAAGGCTTTGTTGATGTCGATTGCTGTGAGAATGGATCTATGGGATGGGGATTGGTTGAAGCCATTGATGATGTGTTGGGTGAGAGAGGTAAGGGCTGTGGTGGTGGAGTGGTTGCTTTTAAAGCCATGTTGGAAATCTGGGAGGATGATGAAAGGGGAAATTTTGTTTAATATTAATTTCTCCAGCAGTTTACTGATGGAGGAGAGGAGAGAAATTGGGCGGTAAGAGGAGGGGAGTTGGGGTCTTTTTTTGGTTTGAGTTTTGGGAGTATGTATGCTTGTTTCCAGATTGAGGGTATATAGTTTAGTTGCCAGGATTTGTTGAAGATTTCTGTGATGAGGAGAAGTGCTTTTTCACCGAGGTGTTTTATATGTAGGTTAGAGATTGAGTCTGGTCCTGTAGCTGGTGAGTTTTTGAGGGTTTTGATAGTTTCTGATATCCTTTCAGTTGTAAAAGGGGGTGGGGAGTTGTGGTCTGAGGGGAGTTTTCTGAGTTGTTTTTTTGTTTTCCTGTTATTGGGGTGGGTTGGTTTGCGAGAAATGTTAGCATAATGTTTTGCTAGGCGGTCTGATTGTTGTTTTGGAGTAGGGAGGGAGTTATCAAGTAAGGAGGGGGATTCATGGGAGGGAGGGGGGTTGTTTCGAGAGTTATTTAGTTTTTTGATGACTTGCCAGGTTTTCTTATTATCAATGCGTGAGATGTTGGATTGTAAGTATTCTGAAAACTTATTGGTGGTGTTGGTGGTTATGAGGTTGGTGATTTGTGGGGTGTGTGGACTAAGTTTTCGAAGGGAGTTTCTTTGTTTAATGAGTTGGCTAATTTCAGGGGAAAGTTTGGGGTTATAGGATTTTCTGTGGCCTTTGGGTATGTATAGGTTAGCTGATTTGATGATTAAGTTATTTAAGTGATTAATGGAGGTGTGTAGGGATGTTGTGTCATGGATTGGAGTGGGGTTAATATGTGTTTCGATGTGGTCAGTGAATGCTGGCCAGTTAGCTTTTTTGTAGTTGGTGTATGTAGTGACCTTTTTTGGGGGGTTTGATGGGAGGAGGTTAGAGAAATAAGAATGGGGAGGTGGTCTGAATGTAGGTCAGTAATGGTGTCCCAGGTTAGTCGGTGATGTAAGGAGGGGGAACAGAATGTGACATCAGGGGAGGTGGGAGATTGGTTTGCTTGGGGAGGGATTCGGGTGGGGAGGTTTTTGGAATTGAGGATATTAAGGGATTCTAATTCGTTAAGGATGTGGTTGCCGCGGGGGTCAGAGGGGTAGTCTTTATACCAAGCGGAGTGGTGGGCGTTAAAATCGCCTCCGAGAATAAGATTTGGAAATGTGGATAATATTGATAGGGGGTGTGAGGTTGTTTGGGGGGGATTTGGGGTGGTGGGGTGACGAATATAGAGATTGAAGATGTTATAAGTGGTCTTGTTCAGGAGGATGGAACAGGATTGGGATTTTATTAATGTGTCGGGGAATAGGGTGGAGGTGTTAGGGGTAGTGTTGTGGTAAGGGATGTCCTTGTGAATCAGTGTTAAGAGGGAGTGTTGAGGAAGTTGGGAAGGGGAGAAAATGGAGTCTTAGCCATAGAACGGGGGGAGAGGTGTTTTGGGAGAGGGGAGGCTTCTTGTAGGATAGCTATATGAATGTTGTGTTTTTTAAGGAAATGATTGAGTTCAATGGATTTATTAGTTAGACCGTTAATGTTGAATTGTAGTATATTGAGTGATTGGGTATTAGTTTTGGGAGGGAGGGGTTTTTGAATAATAGAGGGGGGTTACAGATTGCGCAGGTGAAGCCTGTGTTATTTCTGGGGAGGGTTCGAAATGGGGAACAGGTCAGGTGTACCCATTTGCGGCTTCTTTCACATATGATGCTATTTAAACCAACATGTTGTAGGCAGATAGGGCAAATATATCTAGGTCCCGGATTTCTCTCGACATCTCCCGACCGAAGAAGGAGTAGTCGCCCTACCAAGAAAGAAGAGACAGACAGAAGAGGTAGACTTGAGACATAGATGAGTGAGCGGAGTGAAGGCAATAGTAAACCAAATCAAATACAACCTGTGGACCCTGCGTCGGCCTGGCTCCTTTTGGCAGTAACCCTCCTGGTGGAGGGGGGGAATTGTGTAATCTTGCAGTACCCCCCCCGGGGCAGAAATTTTTGATATCTTCCCCCGAGTTGGATTCTGTCGGTTGCCCTGCTTGAAACGGCTACACATAGCAACTCCATATATATATATATATTATTATTATATATATATATATATATATTATTATTATTATTATTATTACATATATATATATATATATATATATATATATTATTATTATTATATATATATATATATATATATATATATATTATTATTATTATTATTATATATATATATATATATATATATATTATATATATATATATATATATATATATATATATATATATATATATATATATATATATATATATATATATATATTAATATATATATATATATTATTTTTATTTATTATTATTATTATTATATTATTATTACTGTAAATATATATATTATATTATTATTATTATTATATATATATATATATATATATATATATATTTGGGTGGTCACAAAAAATGAATGTTCCAATT
>JABUQX010093541.1:5000-7500 GCA_015478945.1 Trachelipus rathkii | reverse complement strand
TGTGTAAATTATACTAAACTACTAATACCGAAATGTAATCACACTACTATTACGCGCTTTTAAATAATTTATTTTATAAGTAAAAAATATAGCGCATAACGTGCTATCTTACAGAGATTTTAAAAAGAAATATTAATTTATTTTATTCGGTAGGAGAATTAAAAAATTCTTAAATTTAAATCAACTCTTTCAAAAGTTTATATTTAAAAATGTTAAATTTTTTTATTTATCTTAGTAGCCCCTACAAAATATTTTTTTTTTTTTTTTATTTAAAGGAACATAATTTCACTTTGATGATTGTATCTTATTTGAAAGAAGCAACATATCTATTACATACAAATCTTATTTATAACTACTCATTTCCTATAGCAGAGAGAGAGAGGATATATATATATATATATATATATATATATATATATATATATATATATATATATATATATATATATATATATATATATATATATATATATATATATATATATATATATATATATATATATATATATATATATATATATATATATATATATATATATATTTATATACATATATTTATATATAGATGTGTTCTATATATATATATATATATATATATATATTATATATATATATATATATATATATATATATATATATTATATATGAAACTGTATATTTAGATGCATGTATAGAGAGAGAGAGAGAGAGTGAGTTAGTGCCAATGTATTATTTTTATTTTAAATTATATAAAAAAATCTGTATCAAATCACAGTCAGAATCCTAATAAATTTCTATACATTTGCATTTCTCAGATTCCACACACACATATATATATATATATATATATATATATATATATATATATATCTATTTATTTCTTTTTACAGTTCCATATATATATATCGATATAAATTTATATACATATATATATATATATATGGTCAGCATCCCGAAAGACACATGCATGTAACTAAAAAACTATAACAGCTACACGAAAATAAATATCATTTTATTAATCAGGAGACATTTTTACCCATGAAATAAAAATAAAATAAAATAACGCTTTTAAAAATTTAAAATTGTTAAAATGTTAAAAATTACGGTTTTTTGTAATACGAAGAGCCTGAGTAATCTGGAGGGAGCGAGCAAAGGTACCCAAAATGTTGATTTTTTTCTTTTTTCACTAAAGTACCCCACGGGTAAACAACAAAGATGGACAGAGTCGGGTTTCTCGGCCTACCGGATTAATGGGACTTCGTCCCTCTGTCCCCTCCGTTGGCCTGAACCACCCAAAAGCGAAGCCAAAAAGTGAAAAAAATAACATTTTCTCCAGAGCAAATAAAACAAAACACTTTTGCAATTTGCTCTGTATTACTGCAGGAATGGAAGGTTGATGAGAGCATACGCTGCCAGACCTAAGATTATACTAATATTTAAGGTGTTAATAATAAATTTAAAAATAAAATTATTTTTCTTTAAGTTTCATCGATGAAATTGCTTGCTTAAATCAAAAATGTTATTTATTTTCCTGTAGCTGTTATAGTTTTAAAGTTACATGCATGTGACTTTCGGGATGCTGGCCATATATATATATATATATATATATATATATATATATATATATATATATATATATATATATATATATATATATGTATATATATATATATATATATATATATATATATACTTGATACAGGGTTTATCTAGGGCAGCTTTTGGCCTCCCCCTAATTTTTAGACACTTAAATTTTTAAGTATCATATCCGTTAATAATATAAAGTGCATAGGTTAAATTAATTTTATATAATTCGTCGCTGTCAGGAACAAATCTCGTAAGTAATTTAGTTAAAACTAAACTTGTATAGCTATCAGAGAAAATACAACACTAGAAATTCAGCTGATTTTTTGAAGAATGTGTAAGGGCATCTGAATCGTAAGTCCTTTAGTTGAAACTAAACTTGAAGCCATCAGCGAAAATGCAACATTAGAATTTCTGAGATTTTTGAAGAATGTGTAAGCGTATCTGAATCTGACTGGGTATTGAAATTGTTGTACCAAGAATTAACAAATTCCAAAAATATAGACCCAACATCCCTACTTCCGACCTACAGACTTATTATCGCACATCCATTTTTTTACCATTTTTGGATGATTTAATATTAGGTGAGAGGTTTTTAATCATAAAGAAATTATATCTTCCTTGCAATTTGTCATACCGAACAGGTGTAATGTGCCATATGTAGGAACCGACCGGGGCCCCGGCCAACCCCGGCCCCGGCCAAAAATCAGGCAAAACCGGGGTTTTCTACCGGGGTTAAATGTAAATTTACACTAAATAATAGAGGGTTAAATCAAGCAAAATAAAAAATA
The DNA here is from genome assembly GCA_015478945.1 of Trachelipus rathkii. Lineage (NCBI taxonomy): Eukaryota > Metazoa > Arthropoda > Malacostraca > Isopoda > Trachelipodidae > Trachelipus > Trachelipus rathkii. The sequence continues at coordinate 5,146 of JABUQX010093541.1, read as the reverse complement.
TATATTTTAATTCCATTACTCCTTTGTTATAAATTGATGCAAAATATAAACATACCTAAATATAATCAATTTTTTTTTGGTATTTTCTATGATTTCAAATTAAAATTGAGGCCAAATTATAATTTTTCCGAGTTTTTAACATAAAA
>JABUQX010093540.1:0-30000 GCA_015478945.1 Trachelipus rathkii | reverse complement strand
TCTAAGGTGTAGATGTTCTATGTTAATTATAGGTGTCATGTGAGTGATATCTATTGTTTGGTTTTGGGAGGCTCTATGTATTGTGAGGGCAGAGTGGGTTGTCTGTAAGATCATATTTGTGTTAATATTGTCTGCGATGGAAGTCATGAATTTCTCCAATATAAGAGCTATTACAGTTAAGGCAAGGGATCTTGTAGATGCATTGTGAAGTAGAGGGATTATAAAGGGTGTGAGGTTTGAGAATGTACTTAAAAGGGAGGGTATTGGAGGTGATGTTATTGATGGTGTTTGGTAAGATTTTTTTAACAGAGTTATGTATTTGTGTAGGTAAGGGGAGAAAAGATTTTAAAGGTGTTGTTTTTAGTGTTGGTTTTATTGTAATATGTATTTTTGCTTACGTAAAGCTTTGTTAATGATGTGGGAAGGATAACATCTTCAAAAATCTTTGCTACCTCGCTCAATCTCAACCAGGTGGAACTTTCATTCAAGATCTGTAATACAGTTTTTGAAAATATTGACGAAGTAAAAGAATGTTTTAATATTATATGAATTTCAATTTAATTTAATTTCAAGACGTAAATACAATTAACCTTGCTTCAGGTCACATTAAAATTATTGAGGGTAATAATTTCAAATTCTGGCTTTCTTTTTTTCATAGAATCATGCCTCACGTAGACTTTTTTTATGGCCGGCTGCAAAAAAAGGGTCACTGATCCCCTCAGTATCAAGATGTTCATTGATAATTTTGAGTGGAAAATTATTTTAATAAGGGAAGAGTCCCAAGAGACAATACAAAACTTGGAAAAGAGAAGAAAAACGGATATCTCCGAATTAAATCGAGAGGCTAAAGAATATGCTGACATCAATTATTTGGTCAGATAAAAAAGATAGATTTACGTTCTCAGGACATTTAATTGTTGCCACATTATTTCTGCCGGAAATGTTTCCTCAGTATGATCCCATCTTTCCTGAGAAAAATGTAAATGAAACCTGTAAAGTGTACACTTTCATTGGCATAAACAAACTTAAAACAGAACTATCTATAATATATAGCCTAGAAGAATTTCGTTCTATGTCTGGAGCCATAGCTTTATTTGATGTCATTACTGAAAATCCCTTGGAAGTCACTTTTAGTGAAAGTGTGAAACTATTAAAAGTTTTAATAACCATTCCGATGACAACGTCCCAAGCAGAGCGCTGTTTTTCTACTTTAAAAAGGATTTAAAAGCTTTCTTTTAGGAAACCACCATGAGGTAAGAAAAACTCTCCGCCTTTAGCAAATGCTTGACGCATCGAGAAGACTTTATTTATGCGGCATACAAGCATTTTATAATTAAGGTGATTGATAAATTTGAACTTATTTTTAAATAAAATGTTAAAGGTAAGTTACATAACTTTTTAAAAAATTAATTTTAAATTTTTTTAATTTTTCTAGATTAATGCTTTACGGTCATCAATGCTCTCTTTTTTGAAACACACACACACGCACTCACACACACACACACACACACACACACACACAACACACACACACAAACACACACACATATATATATATATATATATATTAATATAATATATATATATATATATATATATATATTATATATATATATATATATTATATAATATATATATATATATATGTATTGCGTGTGTGAGTAAAATGTAAAATGCAACTACCAATATATTTTGACGAAGGCCGCGCCTATATACTATATATATATATATATATATATATATATATATATATATATATATATATAATATATAATTATAATATATATATATATTAATATATATATATATATATATATATATATATATATATATATAATACGTATTGAAAAAGATAAACTAGCATTAACCGCAGGTCAATTAATGTGATAAAAAATACCCCTTTTCTGAGCTATTTCACCCTGCTGGATTGAACCTGGCCTAGCAGATGAAACGCATATGTGCTCGACCACTTACGCCGCGATGGACTAAAGAAGAACCCAGAGAATTCTTCCGTGTGGCTGAATATAAGCACCCACCAGAGACAAGAACATTCCCGCGCCCTCCCGTCCACACTCGGGCGTAGGGTCAAGCAGGGCACCGCACAAGGTGAAAAAACACTCAGTAGATCGGGGGTTCGTATTTTTATTGATAAGATAAACTGCATTAACCGCAGTGTCAATAAGTATTGTCAATAAGTAGTGGTCAAGCACACACGTTCATCTGCGTAGGCCCAGGTTCAAGTCCCAGCAGGTGAATAGCTCAGAAAGGTATTATATATATATATATATATAATATATATATATATAGCTATATTATATATATATATATATAATATAGATATATATATATATATATATATATATATATATATAAATATAGTATATATATATATACCAACAGGTTGCCAGATTTAGCGACAAATCTGGCATCTGTCGATGTCGCCGTATATACTACTATCATCACGTTTGTAACCAGATTCTCAACAGTTTTTCTGTTTTTTGTGAAAAGTTATTTCTCGTTTTATAAGCATTTTTGGTGAGTTTCTGGACAGTTTTTTATATTTAAGTTTTTATATTTTTGTAGCAATTAATATTTTTAAAAGTGTTTATTAAATTTAAAATGCCTCTTTCTTATAACATTGAAAAAGCTCATAAGATATCACAGTGTGTTAATTTTTACAGTATTTCTTTATAAAATTTTATTAGTTTTAGCCTTTAGGAATGGAAAATGTAAAATTCTACGGTCCCCACTGGCAAATTTTTTTTTAGCTTTTAATAACTTTGTATTTTTTATATAAATTTATTATTATTATTTTGTTGTTGTTATTTTTTATTATCAATTATTTATTTATATTTATATTTTTTATATATAGGTTTATATGTGCAATTTGCCTTCTGATGTGGAATTAAAATTGAAAACTCTTCTGTATATTGTTATTCCCTTTGTGGTCACGGAAGCTATAGTGACTACAATATATATATATATTATATGATATATTACTATATCTTTAGAAATATATATATATATATATAATATATATATATATATATATATATATATATAATATATATATCATATATATATATATATATAAGTATATACATTTACACAGAACGTTCCTAATGTCCACATGAAACCGAGACAAAGAATCCGTTGTCCTAAATCCGATTAAGTCAAAGGGCCAACAAGAACTGTACAAAGTTTTGAAAGTGTTTAACATATATATATATATATATATATATATATATATATATATATATATATATATATAATATAATATATATATATATAATATATATATATATAATATAATAAGTATATATATATATATATATTCTTTAACATGATTGTTGTTAGAGTGGTTTGGGGATTTGGATGGTTTTCAAAAATATTTCTACTTGACACAAGAACAGGTTCTTGAGACTTTAAAAGATTTCTAAATCAGCTCTCCTTTGTTTTATACTTTTAGTAAATTTATTAATCATTAGTAACAATATATCATTAATCTACATAAGAATTTTAAAGGAATTTTTTTTTGGTTGCTCTAACTCTAGCTTCACCCAAAACCATGTGACTGTACTGTTCCGACTCCGGCTTCGTCTCCAGCTGCGGCTCCGGCTGCGGCTCCGGCTCCGGCTGCGGCTCCGGCTCCGGCTCCGGCTCCGGCTCCGGCTCCGACTCAAAGCTTTGCCTGGTTGCTGAAAGCACTCGTACATAAATAACAATTAGAAACATTTAATTAAATAAATATTCATATGAGTGTACCATCGTGGGCTATTTTTAAGGTAAGTGAAGAATGATTATATAGGTATCCTTTGGTGATATAATTATACACTATTGGTAGCAAACTGTGGCATGCATTCCGAACGTGACAGGATTATCTAGTGATTGGCATGTAGGTCACTTTTCATTTAGTTTTACTTTTATTCCAGCAGAATTTTAACTGTAAAATAAGACCATTTATTTTATAATTATTTTATGTCCCAAAAAATATATTAAAACTTTGCCTGGTGATTTTCTTTCTGTATTTGTTGCAAAATTCATTTTGTTTGATATATTGTTTATATACTCTAAGTAGTCATATGATGTATAACTCCCAAACTCTGCAGTGTATATTTAATATATTTATAACTATATTGATAACGGTATTCATTTTTCCAATATGCGTTACATTAACAAAATCTTATTTTCTTAAGGGGAGGCTATTGTTAATTTATTTACTGTGTTTAACGTTGCACTAATGTAATACAGTCTAGTCTATTTGATTTTCCTTCTTGTTATTAATTTAAACTTTTGTAGTGTCATGATGCGTTATTATTTGTGTAATATTTAATTTTCTCAAGCTTTCGAGTATTTTGTTTGAGTTAAAAATATAAAAAAAGTTCAGTTCAATATATTTATAACAATTGAATAATAATTTGCTACACCATGCATAACTTTACTTATACCCAAGGTTCTATTAATTAATTAGTTTTTGGAGAGGGCACGTGTACATGGAAAATTAACATAAAGGGTGCGCAAGCTCAAAAAACTTGGCGACCCATTTTTATATATAGTATATATATAAAAAAGTATACTGTATATAGTTTGCACCCGAATCTTTTTGACCGTATCTTCAAGTTAGCTGCTTTAGATCTCACTGTCATAGCGAACAAGACTCGACACTGGAAACAGGACGAACTTTAAGATTCAATCACTTAAAACACTTGTCATTGATGTTCCCTGAATCGAAAACTTTATCGTGTTGGGTCCATAAGGTCCCAACTTCCGATTCATTTTATTCCGCGCTTTGGTCAAGTCTAGATCTAGGGTATACAAAGTGGGAATCACAATTCTTGGCCAAATGAGCTCATTCAGGAAAGAATTTTACAATGTAGATATCCTTGGATTTTCCATCTCAGGTGGCAGCATGAATGGGCCAATCCCGTAAATAATAGTGCCTCCCCGTCTAATACGAGTTTATACGTATACTGCATATTTACTATATTAATCATTTACCTAATATATATATACGGGCTTAGATCACCCCTATTCTCATATGTAATTTAATTTTAGCTTAGGAGTATAACATTTTCAAAAACTGTATCAACATAACTCATTCATATTTGTTATTAGATTCTGTTTGTCGAAACAGCAATCATTATCAGGATTTTAATATAATTACAGGAATTTAATTGTTAATTCATAATTATTTATAGTATACTATGTTAGCTAATACTTATATGTAGTGGATACTCTATATCTGATTTAATATGATAACTACTATATATAAATAATATATTATACGATGTATTCCAATATGATATAGTATAAATCATAACGTATACTATATCCTCAATAGTAGATAGACCCTATACTATATATAATAATAAGATAGTTAAATAATACCAGTATATTACATATAATAACTAAATGTCCTCGTAACGCTCCTATTAATGGAACCATTGAAAAAGCTCCAGAATAAACCTATCATCGTATCCTATTTTAATAGTATCAATCGGTGGCAGTTGTTAATACTACTCAATACCATAGAACCTAATAATAATAAAATATATACAAAAGCCCACACCAGTTTTATGTTCATCATTGCACCTTCATCAAGTGATGCAAAGATATTGTTAATTCACGTTATTAGATTTTTAACGCTCTATTATCGATAACCCAATTGTGTAACAACAAAGGCACCCATTCAACAGGGACCAGCTCATAACACAAACCGAAACTACCAAAATGAATTCCCTACATCAGAAAGGACCTCAAAAACTAATGAGTAAGGTACATTGACGATAAAAAACACCTGTGATGTTAAAGGATTGGTCACAATATTAAGAAAAATTACGCCTAGAAGAGAATCTGACACCAGGATCAGTCGGGGAGACGCAACAAATTTCAGGCCAAAATTAGGCGCTAGTTATGAAAATTTTTTGCAGTATAATATTATAAATAAAAAAGATATATAGTATAATATATACTATATAATATACAAAGATAAATCTACATAACTTACAAACTCATAAATACAATACCTAGAATACTAATATAAATTCCAGTAATAAAATATAAGTAATCACTAATAATAAATGATAAATAATATATCATAGTAAAGGAATAATTTAGTAATAAAATAATATATATATAATATAATATATATAAGTTATTATATATATATATACAAATATTTGTAAATACCCCCTGATGCTAGGGTCCAACCATGCTTGGATACGATCCTGGACCCTATCATAGAATGAGCGTGTGACAATGTGTTTGACCACTATGCCACGACGAGACAAAAGAAAGAATCGAGAATACTTCTACCTCAATCAGAGCATTACCTACGTACTCTTCCGCGTCCCACTCGGGCGGAGGCAAAACAGTAAAAGCAAAGTACGCAGCATTGGTATATAATAATACCAATGACCGGGGGTTCATTATGTTAATACAGAGAAAATGCAATACCCTTGCAATCAAATTTATGTATTTGTAATATACCCCCTGGTGTAATTTCACCATGCTGGAGACTAATTCGATTCTGGAATCCTAGTCAGAAAAATAAAAGACCATGAGCGTGCAGTGATTTGACCCACACCGACACGCGAAAGAAGTACGTAGTAATGCTCTGCTTGGACCGTACAGAAGTATTCTCGGATTCTTCTTTTGTCTCGTCGTGCCGTAGTGGTCAAAACACTTGCACGCTCATCTGCTAGGGACCAGGATCGTAAATCCCAGCATGGTGAAAAATACATCAGGGAGGTATTTAAAATACAAATTTGATTGCAGTGTATTGCATTTCTCTCTTGTACATAACATAATGACCTCCGGTCTCTGGTATTATTATGTCACCATGCGCGGAACCCTGTTTGGCCCTACGCCAGAGTAGACTGGTGTAGCGGATAAAGATGTAATACTTTAGAAATGTTCTGCTTGGAATACAGTAGAAAGTAATATTCAGCGAAGATTCTTTTTTATAGTCTTCGTGTGTAGCGTAAGAGTGAGCAAAACTTGGATATGCTCATAGATAGAGGAACAATGATGTCAGTATCCTAGCATGGTGAATAAGAAAATGATACAAGTCAGGAGAGGTAATTTAACAAATCAAAATTTGATATGCAGGGGGAGGATTGCAGATTTCTCTAGTATGTACATTGTATTATACATACAAGATATATAAATATTATGATATTAGGTGTAAGTAGCATATATAGTGGTAAATATAAACTACTAATAGATTATAAGAATGGATATATATGAAATGAGAGGGGTTATAAGTAAGGTGACTTAGATATAGGCGTCATGAATGTAGGATAATAGGCCTAGGGGTACTACACATGTAATGTAGTATAGTATATACTATACTATATTATACTATTCTTATACTTTAGGAATCTGAATATATAATATATTTATAATAATAGTTCTCACCATTATGATTAAATTAATATCCTTAATAGGTTGATTTTTCTCTCCAATATGGGTCTGCGTATGTAGGTATTATTATACTTTATATAACTCTTCAATATTTAGGAAAGCTCCATGATACTTTTTACTTTTTATTTACGACATTATATAAGTCATATATATTAACATAGAACCATTTTGATATTTATACTCAATTAGTGTATTAGACTCTTACACTATATTAATTAACCCTACAATCTTCTGTAAAAGATTATATAATTAATAAATTATAATATAAATAATACTTAAATTATAATTTAATAATAATTAATCAATAATAATATATATATAATTAAATTTAAAAAATATATAATAAATAGAAATATTATATATTAATAATATAAATTTAATATAAATAAAATAAGTAAATAAAATAAATTACTATTAACAGGTAAATAAATAAATATATTTAATAATAATTAAAATGAATAAATAAACAATAATTTTATAAATATTATTTATAATTATTTAATACCTTATTAATTATATATATATATAATTATATTTATATATATTATTAAATTAATATCTTTGCATGTATGCATATCGTATATGCCTTCTATCCTAATATAGATATATAAAATCTATTATTTTTTTATGTATAGAAATAGGATAATTATAAAATAATAAAAATTATAGTTTAATGTATAATTTATATTTTTATTAGTAAGGTAAATACTACACTAATCCAAACCCAACCTAAACCTAATCTAACCTAATTCTAACTGTAGTTCACTAACATAACATAAAACCTAACCTAATATTAATGGAGTCAACCACTTATAAATCCATATATGTATTAAAATATATACTATTAATATATAAAATATATTAATTTATATCATATAATATATAGTATATATAATAATATAGTATAATATAATATTATATTACATAAATATTATAAATTAATTATTAATATATAAATAATATATATTATATATATATATCTATCTAATATATATATATATATAATTAAAGATATGAAATATGTTTATTATAGATTAAAATAGAATTATATATATTTAATACTATAATATATTATAAATGATATAATAATAAATAATAAATATAATTATATATATCTATAATATATATTATATATTAATATATATTATAGTTAATAAAATATATTATTATATTTAAATTTATATACTTAATATATATATATATAAAATAATTATATAGTATAGAGATGATATATAATAGTAATATATACTATATATATAAATAAGTATATATATATATATATATAAATATATAATATTACTGTATATTAATTATATATATATATATATATATATATCATTACTATATATATTATATATATATATATATAATATAATTATTATATATATATATATATATATATATAGATATATATATATATAATAATAATATATTATATATATAAAGGTTAATTTTATTTAAATTTTGTACTTTCGTTTACACCTTTACACATTTATATAGAAAGTAAATAACTTTGAAACTAATGTCATCCATTTATTTCCAAACAGTCATTATACTATTAATTATTATAATATTGTTACTTATTATTATTATATTATTATTTTATTCATTATTTTATTATTAATTTTATATTATTATTATTTATTCTCTCCTCAATCTATTGGGGTAATAAGGTGTGCAGTATACACCGGAACAAAAAATGGAGTTGTAGAATATGACACCATGTCGAAAAAGAAAGCCCTGGGCCCTTTATATTTTTAAGTCAGAACTCATCGCAGCCATGGAGAAAAAATCAACCTTAGGGATTAATTCATGGGACTTTAATTTCGATTTCATGTAGCCTCATCAACCGTACGTACTCCTATTACTCTTTAAGGAATACTGAGTGGCCTATAGGAATCAATAAAAAAAATTACATGTTTAAACCCATATACCCTTTAGATTCACCGCATAAAACCATATATATATATTATATATATATATATATATATATATATATTATATTATATATATATACATATATATATATATATATATATATTAATATATATAATATATATTATATATATTAATATATAAATATTATATACTATATATTATATATATATATATATATTATATATTATATATATTATATTTAGATTATTATATTATTTCTATATATATAATATATATTATATATTATTAGTATATATATATATAAATATTATATATATTATGATTATATACTAATATATTAGTATATATATATTATATATATATATATATATTATATATATTATATTATGTTATATTATATATTTATTATATAATATTTATATATAATATATATTATATACGGTATATAATATATTATATATATGATATATAGAAGAATACCACCAACACCATATATCACTAACCACTTGCCTAGTTTTCCTGGCAGTTGTTGTGATATATTGGTTAAGAGTGGTGGTGGTATATCATATTATATATTAATATATATATGATATATATACTACTAATAATATTCATGGATAATATATATATATTATCATATATATATATTATAATATATATATATATCTATTTACTAGATAGTTTTATGCGGGTAAGACAATAGGAACGGCGATGGGTTTAACAGCGTGATTTTTTTTATTGGTTCCTATAGGGGTTATAGGAAATTCCTTCATACCTTATAGGATACGATGGGTTTTTTATTGGTTCCTATAGGCTCCATTGGGAATAGACCAATAGGATACGATGGTTTAACATTGGGTTTTTTTCATTGGTGCCTATAGGCGTTTCATAGGAATTCCGACATACCTTTATTGGAAAGATTCCGCCATAGGATCCACAAAACTTACTTATACATACCGACGGGTCCTTCATAGGGAAGCGTAGGTTTCCTATGGAAATAAGTTCATTGGTCCTATACGGACCAATAGGAATCATGCAATAGGAACCATGAAATTTTCTGCTCTGTTCGGTGGCATCTATACGCAGTATGTATACATCGGGACATGAGACCATGTCTGCTGAATTCTCTGGAGGGGGTGCAGCCGTTATGGAGTAAACGACATGGAGTACGACTGATTACGGGGCGGCACCTTTACGGGATTGCCCGGGCCGTGGGGGCACCTGAGGTGTTCGGGGTTTGCTGGTCGACGATCGACATGAAATTTTGCGAAAGGACCTCAGTTGTAGTGAAGAGAAAAGCAAATTATACGGTACCCAGCGTCGTCAGGAAGTGTAGGGACGTGGTAGGGGTCAGGCTGGGTACCTGAAAGATGGTAATTATTGTTGGTGTTCCAGCTCACCTTTATTTAAGAACGGTTTTTTCTTTTAAGGACTTTTCCATATCAAAATTTAACCACGAAGCTTTCGTCACCATATGAATGAGCACTATTAGGCAATAAAAGCGATGAGACATAAAAGCCAAATAACAGGAATGGCTTGAAGGGCGTATATTCATAAGGAAGGGTTAATCCTTCTCTCCACCATCAGGTCCACAGTTCCAGGAGAACCGGCACACAACCACCCGGACCTCCACCAGTAGCGGTGGGCTGGTTGGAATGTGGCCTCGAATGATTCCTCCCAAAAACTTTTACGTAGGGGCCACCCGTGTACCACCGCCTATAGTCTTCGCGCAAAGTCCAGGATATACACCAAAGTGCAGACAGCCTCCTCGCGGTTAGCTCAAGGTTTGGGTTCCCTACAATTGGCGCCCGGTCAGAGGTGAGCGTAAATGACGGGTTTTTAAACTGCTAGCCCTCCCACCACGGGGAGGAAGTGCGGGGTGAGGTGAGAACTGAAAACCCATGCGAGAGAGGCACCGGGTGCTGTAGCCCAAGGAGCTGTTGATGGGAAAGGGGAGGAAATTTTGAAGCCAGTATTAAGAGAGGAAGAGACACGTTGGGGTATAAAAAAATAGAAATGTGATAATTGCTACAAAATATGTTGGTGAAAGAATGGATTTCAATAGACGTAAATAGGAACTGATGATCAAAATTCAGCGGTCATTAATCACGGGAGTTCAAAAAATCATTTCATAAATATAAATACGTCACTAATCGCTGCTGTGGAACTGCTATTTCACTATTCTCACTATTCTTATACTATTGCTATTATTATATATATATATAGTGTATTATATATATATATATATATATATATATAAATTATAATATAGTATATATATATAATATATAATCATATATAATATATATATAGTATATATATATATATAGGATATATATATATATAATATATTATATTATATATAATATTATATATGATTATAATATATATATACATATATAATTATATATATATAGCTATATAGTATATATGGTCAGTAGTTTTGTGACAGGTTCGTAACCAACTTCAGGAATGCGATCGTTGAGTGTCCTTATCAGCGTTAGCTGATAAGGACACGTGTTTCGATAAGAACACGTGTTTTTAGTGATAAGGTAATGATTTCATTGTTAATTTTTATTTTTATTATTATTATTATTATTTATTATTAATTATTATTATTATTACTTATTATTATTTTCTTTGTCTATTGGAGCCCTATAATAATATTGATTATTTATTCTGCTTATTATCATTATTTTTTTATTTGTTTCTTTATTTTGGTGTTATTATTCCACTGACGCCACAGCAGCAGCCTGCGGCTGTAGATACAATTAACCACAGAGCGCGTGAGCGAGCGCGCGCGAGCGCATACACACATACATTATTATTATTATTATTATTATTATTATTATTATTATTATTATTATTATTATTATTATTATTATTAGCATCTTGTCATAGCTCAGTAGATTACTATCATGTAATTATTATTATAGCCTGTTTTTTTCTTAGGAAATATAGTTTGTATCTCAACTTATACTGACAAGAAGACTCATTCACAAGGATTCTCATATTTCTGTAACGATATTCGGTGAATCTAAAAAGTTCGAGTCTGACTTTTCAGGTTCAGCCACTGTTTCACGCCGCAACCACCCCGTTCCTTTCATCGTACCGCACCGCACCGCCACCGCACCGCACTGCTCTGCCCCACCATAACTTCGGGTTTGTCAATTCCGGACAGCATAAGACTACCACCAGTTCCTAATCCCATTGCACAGTGTACCTTCGACTCGACTCCCCTGTATATAATATATAATATATAATACTATATATGATTATTACTTTTATAATAGTATATATATATATATACGTAATAACCACTTAGACTGCCTTAGAAATGTTTTATATTTCTATATATATATATATATATATATATATATATAATATATATTATATACTATATTCATATATATATTATATATATGTATAGTATAGTTACTATATATATATATATATTATATAATATATAATCGCTATATGTAGGTGAAATGATTTTTAGGCTCCGGCTCCGGCGTCCCGGCTCCGGCTCCGGCATCCGGCTCCGGCTCCGGCTCGCCTATGGCTCCAATATATATTTACATAGGTTAGATTATGGAGTAGATATTAAATTTGGAGGGGGGGTTAGATGATGAGGTAACCTCGTTTGAGAAGAGGTTATATCAATATGGCCCGAGGGGACGCCCATTCCCCATTACAAAATCAAAGTGTTCGTAATAGTTTGAAATTTGGTAGAGGACTTCAGAGTTGAGATCTTAAAAGACTGTATTGGAATCTGAGGAGTTGGTTTCGAGCACGCGGTGCCTGAAGCCGCTTTGCGGAGCCGTAGTTAATAACATGCACTATAACACCAATGTTGGCGCTCCTTATATAGGTTTTCTAAGGTCGTGAGGGATCTCGAATATGTGGTTATAAGACGTACAGGGTGTCTAGGTCCATTTGGGACAGGCCTTCCGAAACCTGAAATAGTTGATGTAGAAAGCTGAAAACTCGGTAACCTACACCCTATATAGTAAGTACTCACATCATATATGGGTTAAAATACCGTACACAGCCTATGGGATGCTAGCCCCTCAAAAACTTGAATACTGTCGTAGAAGGCTGAAACTGGTATCCCACCTATCATATAAGGTATTATTGCTGAAAACAGAGTTAAAAGGCCGTGCGCACCCAAGGGGGTTATGCTGGCCCCTTCGTTGAAAATTTGACATAGAGCAATGAAACTCGGGTATACACTACATATAAGGTATCATTGCTGAAACCAGTGTTAAATAGTAGTGAGCACCCCAGGGGGGATGCTGGCCCCTCAAAACTTGATATTGACACTTAGAGCCGATGAAACTTTCTGGATATACACCATCATATAGATACATTGTTGAAACCAGTGTTAAAATATGGTGAGCACCCCAGGGGGGATGCTTGTGCACCACAACCCTAAGAATATTGACGTAGAAGGCTGAAACTTCCGGTATAAACCCTTTCACTATAAGTATCCTGGCTGTATTACGAGATGAAATGACCATGGCACCATTGGAGGGATTTGGACCCCACCTAAAATCATGACATAGAAAGCGATGGAAACTCGGTATCATACCCATTATGAAGGCTACTCACATCATATCTGGGTTAAAACTTTCGTGACACACCGCTAAGGATCTCGGCCCACCAAACCTGAAATATTGGCATAGAACGACGAAACTTGGTATACATCTTTATACGATGTATCCTCGATACAAAAAGAAAAAAATAAAAAAAAAAATAAAAATTAAAAAAAAAATAAAAAAAATTACAAAAATTTAAAAAATTTTTAAAAAAATTAAAAAAAATGCTAAAAATTTAAAAAAATTTTTAAAAATTAAAAAAAAAAATATTAAAAAAAAAAAATTAAAACATTTTTATTCTTTTTCTATAGTTTATAACTGTAAAAAAATTTTACGTTTTTATATAAATCAAACAGCGTGCCTAGAGGGCCTTCTCTGGCGGCCTCTGAGCCTTCCCGCCTTCTGCCCTGCCTTCCCCCAGCCTCCCGACCCTCCCCATCTAGGATCTAGTTCTGTCAATTTGTATAACATAAAACCAAACTTTCATTTATTTTTGTTTTATATGTTTTTAAACAGTTTGTTTTTACTAAATTTTTACGCTTTTCATATTTATAAAGAAATTTGTGTTTTTACATACCCTAAACCTGTAAATCAGTTAATCAAACAACCCACCCACCCCTCTTACCCATCCGTGATTTTTTACATTAACATAACAATATTAACAGCATTCACGCCTACCTCCATATTACTTTAATATCTTAACAAAAATATATTTCTACTTAACAAAGTTTTCAGCATTCAATAATGCTAACGTGTCATAATCAGACACTAAGAGTTTATATGTACAACGTAGCAAACCTAACACGCCCTTACTCACACCTTTTTCACAACATATAGGCAGTATTTTTTACATAACATAGTAATATTAACAAAATTATCATAACATTTGTTGTAATCCTTATATACTGGTAATGAATATATCCTACGTAACAAAGTTTTCACCTCAATAAAGCAAACATAGTGTAAAATGAACTATGAATATAATGTACAATGACAAAAAATAACATACCTTACGCCTCGAATAAACGGCTAACAATAACAAAGTTCATATCTTACACAGTAAAGTAACTAAACACTTTTCGTTTTTTACTAAACCTACTTACACTTTTTCTACCATATCACTGATATTTATATTAACATAGTAGCATTTAACAAAAATTTATCACAACTTTGTGTAAGTACTCATACTGATCAATGAATATACGCTAACGTAACAAAGTTTTCACCAATAAAGCTTAACATAGCATCAGTGCTAACTACGAATTTCATGTACAACGACAGATGCCTAACATAACCTCTTATAACACAAATAAGCAGTCCACATTAACATAAGTCCATTCTTTAACAGGCAGGAAGTAACTAACATTCAGCACAGAAAAAAACCTACTCACACTTTTTCCAATATATCGCGAGGGATTTTACATTAACAAAGTAACATTTAACAAATTTATCAATTAACCATAACCTAATTTATTCATCACTAACCAACGAAAAATACGCTAAACGCTAATACAAAGATTTCACCTCACATGACAGCCCTTCCCTTAAACATATCAATACCTACCTAAGAAGTATAATATACAACGACAAAACCAAACATACTTTAGAAGGCGTGGTGTACATATTCAGCTGACATTAACCAAAGCTCCATACTGTAATCAACAGTAAATACCTACGTCTGTTACATAAAACGTACTTATTCACACGTTTTTCACAGAAACATATCTCTACGGTCTAACCTGATTGTCACTTACTATAGTCTTTCGCACTCTAAACATGAGTATGACACGACTTACCCTTTGCCATAATCGTCCCTTAATATCATACTGATATCAACGAATATATGTCAACGTAACCAAAGATTTTGGCTTAGGTACAAAGCTAACATATCATAGTCTGCAAAGGGTGTGAATCCACAGAAGGGGGGGTCACCCCTAAGGGGGTAAGCGGGCATTACCCCTCGAAGGAGGAAGTAAGGCCTATGCCCACCATACGAGTGATCCTGGTCGCGCTCGCTGAGGCCATGGACCCGCATTACACCCCTTAGGGGTGACCCCCTTCTGTGGATTCACACCCTTTCAAGGGACGCATTCCTCCTTTGGTTGATTCCTGTATGCATTACAGTTTTGCGCAAAACGGATGTTCAGCATCTCTATGATGCGCTGTTGCTAAACACCTATCAGATTGTTTGTAGTAAAGCTTGTGAGATTGTTTTATACTTTGTTTAATGTCTAGAGTTATTTCGCACTAATGTATTTCCCGGTATGCTACCGGTACCCATATGTTTTTTAGTTCAAGAAATATTAATGTGTTAGCTTTATTTCGTTGATCTGTATGATCGTTATGTTATTTTATGATGTTTGACAGTGAATTTTGCTGCTAAAACTTTGTTGCGTATGCATATATTCGTAGCTCAGTATATAAAGGACTTATTTTTATGTTATGTTTTATCTAATATGATACGAAATGTGACCTGAATCGATAGTTCAATAGATCATGGAGGGGTGGGTGGGTAGGGGACTGCTTGGATGGGTTTGCATTTACAGATTTACTGATTTTAAGCTGTGTTCTAAAATCAGTAAACTTTTGTGGCATTACTGTGATATTTATTTCAAGAACTTATTTGTATGTTATGTATGCTTAAAAAAATTACTTTTTCTATGTTTCCGTGTGGTAAAAACTTTGTTATTTTTGCCAATTTATGCGCTGGGATTACGTAACAGTTGACGAATTTTGTTAAATATTCGAAGTTAGTATGTAAAAAAAATTGTACGTTAGCATTATATTCGTTGTCAGTATGATGATTGGACAGGGTTATGCTAAATTTTTGTTAAATATTACGATGTAATGTAAAAGTTATATGTAGAATAATGCTTGAAAAAGTGTGAATAGGTTACGTTTTGTTAGATAAGTGTTAGGTACCGTTAGTCCCGTTAAAGTGCCAGGAAGTTTGTTTAATGTTAGTGTTTATTTCGTTATCGTATGGGCTTGTTTACGGTTTGTCGTTGCTGCATTATATTTCTTAGCTTCAGGTTCGGTATATTTGATAGCATCCACCCATTACTGGCTGCCTCTTAGGCTACTTGGTTATACGGGAATTTTGCTGGATAATACTATAGATTTACTGCTGCCGAATGTTGGAAACGTGGGGAATACACTGGTTTGGTATGATTCCTGTTAGCAACTTTACCTTTGATAAGTGGGGGAATTTTGCTGATGTTAGCAGATTATTCACGGAAGGTATGTTAGTTTTGTGGTTATGCATTATATTCTTAGTTCAGGTTATGATATTGTAGCTTTATTGAGGTGAAAACTTTGTTACCTTACATATATTTGTTGTTCTGTATGATAGTGATGATTTTGTTATAATGTTTGTTAAATATTTGACCATTGTTAATGGGTAAAAATACCTTGATATGTACAGATGACGTTTGAAAAGGTGATTATGTTACGTTCTGTTTGCAATGTTAGTTACTTTACTGCTGTTAAAGCTTTATGTTTGAACTATTACACTTTATTATGATTTTATTCAAAGAACTTGTTTTTTATGATATGTTTGATGGAACATTTGTTTATTTTTAATTATGTTTGGAAAAAAACTTTGTTATGTTGCAATTTATTCGTGGGGATTATGATTATTTAGGGTAGTTGAAATGGAATGAATTTTTGTTAAATTTTTACTATGCTTTAATGCTAAAAAGTGTTACGTAGCGTATTATTCGTTGTTCTTGATATGATAATTAGATAAGGAGGGGATAAATTTTTGTTAAATATTGCTGTATCAATGTAAAATTTAACGTTAATATGCTAGAGATAAGTTTGAAAAAGTATGAATAGGTTACGTTTTGTATACGCTATGTTAGTTACTTTACGTGATGTTAAGTGCGGGACTTTTGTTAATGTTAACAGTTTATTATTGCGTAAGTTGCGTTAGGTTTGTCGTTGTACACTATTTTCTTAGCTCGGGTTATTGCTATGTTAGCTTTTATTGATGTGAAAAGCTTCATTTACGTTAGCGTATATTCCTATGTGTGTGTGTATTAGCCAATGTTTATGATAAACTTTTTGTTAAATATGTACCATGTTGATGTAAAATTCATTTTGTTAGAGGTATGCTGGAAAGTATGAGTAGGGTTACGATTTGTATGCTATGTTAGTTACTTTAGCTGTTGTTAATTGTGAAACGTTGTTAACAAAACAAGAATCAATGGTATTGCGTAATGTTCGAAAACGAACCAAACCAAGAATCATAGGTATTGCCCAATGTTTCGAAAAGTGGGAGGAGTTTTGAGCATATTCTCAAATTGTATCTGATAACTTTAGTGAAACAGGAAATACAAATACATATGTGAACCGAATTGCTCGTAAAGTCATAGATATGAAAATACAAATATAGTGATACGGATTTCATGGTTTTTTCAAACAAAGGTGGTACACTGTATGTGTGTATAGACTTTTGAACCGTTATGGTT
Organism: Trachelipus rathkii; assembly: GCA_015478945.1. Lineage (NCBI taxonomy): Eukaryota > Metazoa > Arthropoda > Malacostraca > Isopoda > Trachelipodidae > Trachelipus > Trachelipus rathkii. The sequence goes on along the minus strand of JABUQX010093540.1, from coordinate 11,606 downwards.
CGTTCGTGTTTTATATCCTTGTTGTTTACTCTCTTATGATTGGTTGAAGAAAGCAATCTCACTACCTTTGAAAGACTGCTTACACACTCGAATACCATCAGTAAGACATTTTTCGCTGTGCGGGTATGATGACATATCCTCGCATCTCTACGGTTGTTGTTGATATCTTCACGAGTGCTTCGTTATACCCAATGATGTGTATTTATATTTATTCGTAAACCGAAAGGAGACCGATCCATTGGTTGTATTCCAACCATAGGTACATAATAGACCTTTATTCATTGTCTGGTAAAGAATTTAGCAGGATTATCGACCATCGTTGCAGCGTTGATGGTAACGGATGAAGCGTGTGTAATCCGTTGCATCGATGCCGTAGTGAAATATTGACTGGTGAGAGAGTGAGGAACGGTTTCTAATAGAATATTATCCACCTCTGTGTCGATGTAAACAATGTTTAAAAGCCTGATGTACGCTTCTATTGGGAGACCAATCGATGGGGTGACTTTCTGGCGTTCCATAATAGGTTTCACAGTTTCGAACATCTGAAATATTACAGCTCTTGGTAAAAATGAAAGAGAGAATAACAATTCATATGCAGACGTTGTTGACACAATTGAGGACTTAATACATATAACTCACGGTGTATAATCTATGATGTTTACACTGAAACATGTAGTTTACCGTATAATGCTAATATATTAGGCATTACTAATAAATATCAGCTTGGATGAGTTTGCTTCTCTGGAACGAGAGAATGAAGGGCTGTTGAACCAAAATATGCAGAAAAGTGGTTTAGTTGCAGATGACACTTATATTTACATCCTTTCAAAGGCATTTGAAGAGATATATAGAACAAGCTCAACGTATACTGAATGCTTTGTGTCCTTATGATCGTCATTAATATTTTTAAAATAAAGTTTAAATTTTTAATATTTATATAATTCTTTTCAGTGAAAAATTATATGTTACTTAAAAAATGGAAACTTGTTTTACTTCCCCCCATCATGTGATTCTTTATTGGTTAAGATGCTATTCAAGGATGTTTATTCGGTCGGCTGTAGTGTGTTAAGTATGTTAGATTTTAAGGGTTTGCTATCAATAAATTTGGTTATATAAGCAGCAATTCCACTGCTCAAAAGATAATAAATTTTACTTATGCTAATGTTATATAAACATAAAAGACATTAGCAAAAACATAAAATGTTTTTAATAAATTTGTATGGTGACCCTATTACACAGGCAAGAATCCAAATTGTATAGCCAATGTTTCTAAAACGAACCAAACAGAATAATAGGTATTGCACATAAATGTTTTCGAAATGTGGGAAGGAGTTTGACAAAGTTTCTCGATTGTACTGCTAATCTAGTGAAAGAGGTTAATTACAGAATACACTGAGCGACTTGCTCGTAAGACAAAAGTATAAAAACTCGACTTGAATCAATAACTCTAGTGAAGACAGGACATACACATATTTAAAAGTTGAAGGCGATTTATAAAAATGAAAAAGAGTTAAAAAGTTTTAGTAAAAAACAAAAAAAAACAAAAAGTTTTAAAGAAATAAAATTAAAAATTAAGTTTTTTAAAAAACAAAAAGTTTTAAAGAATTTAAGTCAAAATAAACAAAAGTTGTTTAAGACTCTAATGGTATTAAAGAACATAGAGAAGAATTAAAAATAAAGCTAAAAGTTTTTTAAAAACAAAAGTTTTAAAGGAAAAAAGTAATAAAAAAAATGAAAAAAAACGTTTTTTTAAAAACAAAAGTTTTAAAGAAAGAAATTAAAAAATTAAATAAACAAAAATCACATCGCGCTATACTGATTGTTAAATGAAAATTACCGCCTCAGCAACCGTGCTGTTTCGTTCTTGTATGCGAGTTAGGTTACTTTCTGTTGCTTAAGTATGAAACTTTGTAATGTTAGCAGTTTACTCGAGCGTAAGGTATGTAGGTTTGTCGTTGTATGGTATATTCTTAGTTCAGGTATATGATATTGTTAGCTTTATTGATGTTAAAACTTTTATGGCGTATTCATTTATTCGTTTGTCAGGTTGATAATTAGGTTAGGTTTGATAAAGTTTGTTAGATAAATAATTAGTTAATGTAAATAATTGATATGTTAGAGAGTATTATTTTGAAAAAAAAATGTGAATAGGGTACGTTCCGTAGGCAATGTTAGTTAAATTTTTACTGTTGTAAGTATTGTAAAACTATGTAAAACTGTTTATTCGTATTTACAACTTGCGTTAGCGTTGAGGTGGTGTAGTTACTTTCTTAGTTCAGTTAATGTAGCTTATGATGTGAACATTTGGTACGTTAGCATATATTAGTATGATCGCGTACGATAAATAGGTTAGTATGATAAATTTGGTTAAATGATTACAATGTTACTTTAAATAACAGTGAGTTGTTTAGAGATATGTTGAAAAAAAGTGTGAATAGGAAACGATCTGTATGCAAAATGTAGTTACTTTCCCTATTGTTAAGAATGATACTTTGTTAATGTCGAATGTTTATTCGTGTCTAAGGTATATGTTGATTTGATGTTATACATTAGTATTTCTTACATCAGTCTATGTTATGAGGTAGCTTCTATTGGATGTGGACAAATCTGAGTTTATGATCACATATATTCAGGGTTATTATAAAAAGGAACATTTTATTGCTACGTTATATACCAAAATTGATACTCAGAAATATACTGAGGAATGAAGAAAGAGGCTAAAAACGTTCAAATAGATCAATAGATAATTAGGATCAATAAGAATCAATATATCAATACACTCAATAGATCCGGGGTTGGGACGGTAAGAGGACGGGAGGGTGGATTCTTGATTATGATATCACAGAGTTTACAGTTTTACGGGTATGTAAAAACACAAACTTTTAAGATTTAATAAACTTTTAAGAGATGGCTAAATATTTCTTACGCATAAAATCAAAATATTTTAAGTAAAAAGTTATATAAATATTAAGTTTGAAACAAAAAGTTTAAAAAAAATATTAAAAGAAAAAATTTTGTGCATGCATTTCAACACGTTGTTCATCTGTAACAATTCAGCATAAGTTTTTAAAGAAAAATTATAGAATCATACTAACAGTATTGGTTTTTAAAACAAAAAGGTTTTTAGGAAATAAAATTAAATTAAATAAAATGTTTTTTAAAGACAAAGGGTTTTAAAGAAAATGTATCTCAAGTTCAGTTAATCACTCATTGAAATATAAATACTAACACTAATACATTGCGTCTAATAAATCGTGACTTGATTTTTATATTCGCAGAGCTCTATTTAATCAAGCCCTCATCAGCTTCGTCCCTGTTCGGTCTGTGCTGCGTTGTTAGTACTGTACTGTTGTTAAAGTATGATAACTTTGTTATATTAGGCAGTATTTTCTTGGCTTAAGCTTGTTAGGTTTTTCGTGTGTCATGTTAATTCTTGCTTCAAGTCAGACTATGATATGTTTGCTTTTATTAATAAATCTTTTGTTACGTTACAGTTTATTCGTCACTTTAGTATCATAGTGAAATGCTATGCCCCACTGAATATTATACCCTGCTCCTACTGATTATGCCAATTTAACGCCGTCATGTTAATGCGAAAATACAGTGAGTTATAGTATAATTGTATTATAGAGATATGTTTGACAAACTGTGGCATCTCCCTATGTGAATAGGCTTACTGTTTTTGCATAACACGCGGGTAGTTACTTTTAACTTGTTAAGTAGTGAACTTTGTAAATGTTAACAGTATTCATTGTAGCCATTAATATGGTATGTTAGGTTTGTCGTGACGTGTTATATTATTCCTTAGGTCAGGGTATGCAGAGTATGTTAGCTCTATATGTAATTTATGATTGAAATCTTTGTGGTTGCGTTTTTCGTTGGTTAGTATGATAATTAGTTGAAGGTTATGATAAGATTTTTGTTAATTTACTTTAGCTCTAATGTTTAAGGAACTCTAATAGTCTCTGTATATCGTATGTTGCATAATAAGTGTGATGAGTAGGTTAGTTCTGTATGCAGCGTAGGTACTTTCCTGCTGTTAGAAATGGAACTGTCTTTGTTAGATTGATAAGGACTGATTTATATTGTTCTATTAAAGTATAATATATTTTTGTTGCAATGTTCGTTGTACATTATTTTCGTAGTTCAGTTGATGCTGTATGTTTTGCTTTCTTGTTTAGTGAGATGATAAACTTTGTCTTTACGTTTTAGTGCACGAATCTATACACGGTTATATTCATTTGTATCAGTTGATCACGCTTTATACGTTTACAACAAGGTTGTTTGATAAACTTTTTTGTTAAAGTATACCAATATGTTATGTAAAATCATTCAGTGATATGTTAGAAAAAGTATTGATAAGTATGGCTGTGATCAGTCTCCTCAATGGTTACTTACTTACTGGTGTTAAGTATGAACTTTGTTATTTTAGCAGTTTATTCGAGCTAAGGTATGTTAGGTTTTGTCATGTGGTACATTATATTCTAGTTCATTTTACGCTATGTTTGCTTTTTGAGGTGAAACTTTGTTAATGTTAGCAATTATTCATTGACCAGTATGATGATAACACAATATAAAAAGAATAAAATTTTCGTTAAATTTACTATGGTTAATGCTAAAAATATCCTCATGAATGTTTGTCTAGAAGGGTGTAGATATATAAGGATAAAAGGTGTCTGGAGGATGAGTGTTGTTCTTGATTATTGACACTTCGGCTTTATTGATGATGAAAAACTTTGTTACGTTAAATTGATATTCATTGATCAGATTATAATAATCAGGACACATGATTATGATAAAAATTTGTTTAACTCATTGCTTATGTATATATGAAAATATAACCCAGTCAGTAATTATGAGCGGGCTATGGCGATATTCGAGGGTGGGAGTGGTGTTGATTTTATCTAAATTTACAGTTGTAGGGTATGTTAAAAACACAGAATTTTCTTGAAGTTTATATAAGAAAAAAGAATAAGAATTTAGTAAAAACAAACTGCTGTTAATATTATGCAATATTAAAACAAAAATAAAAATTAGCAAGACCGTATTCAATGCTGAAATTTACTGTTATTACTCAAAAACCTTATGAGGACTACTGAATGTGAATCTCTATATAAGATCATCATTAGGACATGGGGATGGTCAGGTAAAGCACGGTTGTCAGCTGTGTGTAACTAGAGTCGAGACCCGATGAGTTCAGGTCAGACCTTGCAAGGGAATATTTCTATATGAGCGCCTCCAGTGCAATAGGCTCCACGACTAGGCTGTTTGATTTGATATAAACCACAAACGTAATTTTTCGTTAGAATTAAACTTAAAAGATAAAAGTTTAATTTTTTTTTAATATTCTTCTTTTTTAAAATTATTATAAAGTTTTTAAAATCACTTCTTTTATATAATGCTTTTTTTTTACAGAACTCATTATTAAATTTTTTCACTATTTTTTAAACTTCTTTTCTCAATCTTTTCTTTTAATTTTTATTTGTTTTAATTCTTATTATCTCCTTTTATTGTAAGCTAGTATATGAGAGGGTAAACAATGACCCAGTCAATGAAAGCTATGCCAACATGTAACCAAGTCTAAGTTTCTCTCGTCGTTAGCATCAATATGCTGATATACAGGTTAGGGTGGGCCCGGAGACCCCCTTGCCCGGGCATCAAATCTTTTATCTTGCTTTAGTTTATGCTTTAGATGCTATACTCTGGGTGTGTATTGACTTCTTAACCCCTCGTGCGTAATGGAATAAAAATAATAGGAGACCATGCAATAGTAATGCATGTATGGTAGATTCTAGAATTACTCGAGTTTCATTCGTTCTCATGTAATAATCTTTCTGGACGCTATAAGTTTTTGTGAGTTCTTGTTCCCAGAAATCCGCTCCCTTGCGTCGTGCTCATGGTGCATTTTTCATCTGCGTCTTACCGCCTTCTCATGTAGAAAGGTGTTCTATAGCGACGATTCTCTACAGTCATTCTTCATACGGTCAACTATTCTAGCTTCCTGTTGGGGCCAGTCATCCCCCTTCCACAAGTGGGGTGCGTGATCTCACTAGCTAATCGTTTAGCACATCCTGGATCGGAATGTCAACTAATAAACTCATACTCCCCTGTATCCGATTAGAGCAACCTGTATACGAAAATACCCACGGAGATAAAGTCATGAGCTTGTCAGCAGACAGCAGCTCTTTTATGTTCCCATATTTATGCAACTAACGTTCTTGTGAGGGCCATCATCTGATCTCCCCCTGGGGTGCTCACACAATTTAACACTGGTTTTCAATACCAATATGTATCCATAGTTTAGTACAAAATTAGTGTTTTCTACTATACATCTTTATATGATAGGTGTTCTAGCTTACCGACTTTCCATTGCTTCTATGTCAATATTCAAGTTTATTTCAGTTTAAAGGCCACCCGCCGCAGCATCCCCCCAGCTGGGCGCTGTAGGACTTCAGTTCTAGCCATAACTCATTATCATTCTCAATTGTGGTCGCACGATTATATACACCTATATCTCGTGATAGGTGCATCCTCCTCCCGATTCAGCCTTATCTTCCGACTTCCTAGCGACAAGGTACTTCTTACAGGTATTTTTACGAGGGTATACTGAGATCCTAGCATCTAAGACCCCATCCCCCATGGGTGTGTACGGCTATTTAACCCCTCACCCCTATCGATTTACTGCTCATTCCATGATGTGCCAGCGCTCTGTATATATAGGTGTTATTACGAGTGCCTTCGCTTTTCTATCATCTCCTCAATTACATTTCATGCGTCTATGAAGGCCTGTCCCACAAATGGGATCCTAGACACCCTATACGGTCTTTATAACCATCATATTCGAGATTATACGTGTTCGAAAACCTATATAGGGACACCAACATTGGTGTCTTCTATACGAATGTTTATCTCTCTCGGCTCTCTTCCTCGAGACCCAAACGGCTCTAACGCACAGGTATGCCGTAGATTTACAGCCAACTTCCTCAAGTCTTCATTCTTCCTCCATAGATACTAACCAAACGTCTTTCCTAGACTTCACACCTCTGAATCCTCTCAGCCATAATAGGACATCATTACAAGCCGTATTGGACGCATCTCACGTTTTGACTTTTTTAATGGGGTGGGGTTCCTGTCGCGCCCGCTTCAGGGAAGGACCTGATATGATCATCCCCTACTCTCGCCTCATATCAATCAACGAAGGTTACACTAACTCATACATCTAACCCCCCCTTCCAATTTTAACACTTAACCTATTGTGTCACTTATAAATAATCACTCACAGTGATTGGTCACGAGAGTCAATTTAGGTAACATATGCTTATTCGGAGCCGGAACTAAAGTAAATCATTCTCCCAACCTCATTACAATATTATGATTAGTAATATATAGTATTATTTATATAAGTATAATATATTATGATATATATTTTAGTATATATATTATATATATATAGTCTATGAGAATGAAAATATTATCTAGACATTTATATATATATATAGATCGGCTCATTATATATTATATATATACCAGGAACTCCGGAGTCGGAGTACAGATATGCCCGAGAGAATGTGTACTCAGGCCGACAAAGTTTGGTTTTTAATCACTTATGCTCATATATGTGCTTTGCTGTCCGGAATTTGGAACGAAGTTGGGGGTGCAGAGTCCACTTGTACTATATGATTCATCCTCAGTATTAGCCGGAGGATATGTTTTTTCCGAACTGTATGAATCGCACGAGCTGGGTACGATTGAGAAACCCGGCGGTGGGCGTGAAACAGTGAGAGCTGAACCGCCATGAGTCTCTCTCTGGAGTCCGGACTCGCCTTTGAGTACACAACCATATCATGCCATCTCCAATAATTCTTGCATTTATTAGATGTCAATATATTACAACTCGCTGCTGCTTCCTCAATTTCTCCGCAGTCACCCTTGCTTACCATCCAATACATAATATTAATGCAATATGGATAATACCACCACCTAATAATTAATATAATAATAATAGATAATAAATATAATAATCTTACCACTATAGAATAATAATGGGCGAAAGATAATAATTAATAATCAATTAATTACATACTTAAATAATAAGAATAAAAAATAATAATAATTAATACTCCAATTCTACCCATAATATATAATAAAACCTAATATAATAATAATAATAATAAATAATAAATAATAATAATAATCCTTAATAATAATAATCTAACATAAATAATCTACTAATAATCAGTAATAATATATGTATGATAGTGTATGCGCTCGCTGCGCGGCTCGCTCACGCGCTCTGTAGGGTAATGTATCCCTACACCTGTCCGGCTGCTGCTGTGGGCGTCAGGAATCAATACAAATAAAGAAATAAATAAAAAAATAATATATAAGAATATATAATACATAATAATAAAAATAATAATAATATATAATAGAAATAAAAATTAAACATGACATAATATCAATTGCGGTGGTCGCCACCTCTACCCATACTCATCTGGAACTAAAATTCCCATAAATTTCCCCACCCTTTACTGCTTAACACAATTAAGTACTTGGACCCTAGCATATGTAATACATTCTTGTCGCTCCTCCTCACGTCCCGACACACCAACACCTACATGTATGCTTCCTAAATACCTATATTAACTCTTCATCCTCTCAGTTCAATTGTTGCTCAACAAGTCGAAGAATGCTTGCCGTGCTCTTCCACTGACTTATCACATGGATACATACACAATGTTACGTTGCCAATTTATATATAACTAGCACAACCAACATTCGCACCAAACTCTATACATTGGCTAAAATCCACATCCCCATCACCATAATTCCGCCATCTCTATTTCTCCTCTTGCTCTTGGGTAATAGCTCTCCCACCTTCGCGTCCAGCAAAAGTAACTTAAAGTACGATCACAATACGACTTCAAATCACTTACATTATGTTTCCACACACAAAGCATTTTAACAAAGCAAAAAAGAGACGTACTATAGCACCTTTCCCCCGAAAAATAGCAACACCTCCTTTTTTACCGCAATTCCTCAATTACCTATTAATCTTAATTATTTACCTCACAATATAACCTCCTTTCCATCAAATAACATCACCTTTTAAAAAACATTCTCAAACCCCCAAAACGAAATAGAAAATCTCCCCAAAGCTGTATAACACATCCCCTAGCGTGCTACCTAACTGCAATAACCATCTGAGCAACTATCTCTATATAGTTGAGAACCTAGCGATGAAGCCAATAAAATCTCTCAAAACAGATATATCCTGCACTCATCCCCCTGATCGCAAGGACCTGCAAATTCAGCTTCTAACAAAATCTATACGCACGCGCCCTTAACCAGGCCACTCTCATCATATCTAACTCCGTGATATACATTGATCCTAGATAGTATATGCAATCACGACATGACCCGCAAAACAAATCATGGAATACCTGTTGCATTTTACTTAATTTAGTACACAACTACAATCAGCACCCGATAGTAATAAGATAAGCCATTTTAACAAATCTTCTCTGGAATATGCTTGGTCAACAACACTCATAATTATCTTTCTAACAACAACCATGCAAAGAAAATCAGGCCAGCACCACCTGCAAACACACTCTGAACTGATGAATCAAAGCGAAATCAGCTCCTAGCCTCCTGAAAACGGTCTTGTGCCGTCGGGACGCAAAATAATACTCCTTTTTAAAAATTTATTTCATCTAAAAAAGAGTCTTAAAATGTTTTTAATCTTCGATGCTACATTATTATAAAATGATCACCTCTCAGTTTCCTCCTCGTTTCCTTATTAGCGTCTCTCAGTTGACCCCCCAAGCGACAGTTCCCACGCTGTGACCTAAATCAGATCTGTGTTTCATACACAAAAAGAATCAATGGGCTTTTCACTCTTTAAAAGGTAAATTATGTTATTTACTTACGACCAACGCATTTCATTCTTCAACTGTGATACTTCGTGGGTTGTCATACCAATATACCTGATCATTATGTATATATATATATGATGACCTACCCATATTTGCCTATATACTAATAAATATATATATAATGTATTACTTATATAAGGATATATCAATATCACTCCAGATAACTGCATATCTATTCATAATTATCATATATCATAGTATACTCTCAGTCTATCTATACTTATTACTTTTATGGATATTAATTATCATCATATTTAATAGTTATCATATCCATCACAGGTCATATCATGTGTATATATATACTATATATACTTATTATTGATATACAGGTGCCGTATATATATTAGCTCATACTTTATACTATATATAGCTATTCACTCCCTAATCTTAATATGTAGTCAGCTATATATATATAATATATGCTATAAAAACTACAACTTATCTTCTAGGCTATTAATGTTAGCTTTTAATTTCTTTTCGAAGTATATTTATTTCATTGAATTAATTAATTATTCTTTGTTATTAAATTATTAATTATTGATCCATATCTATCATTAATGTCATCCTAATTAAGACTCAGTTTGACCTACATTCTAATTTTAGCTACCCCACAGGCCCCGGCTCCCACCCCGGCCCCGGCTAAATAGAGCACCCCCGCCCTGGGCCCCCCTAGGGCCCGTACGCAACACATTCCCGCGTACGTGCCGGTCTACCCATGCGTCCTTAGAGGGGCCTAGTGACAAGTCACTATATATTTACAAAAAAGCTGACGCCATTCACCAACCGACTGTTTCCAAACACAAATCCAAGTTAGATCCGTGAATTAAAACCATACGCTTCGTCCCTCTGATTCATACAGCCTTCAGTCACATTGTGACAGTTGACACCAGCTAAATTAAACTACTCAGAATACGAATCAGAGATCATCCCCATCTGCTCCTTTGGTATGGAGTCGCGTATAACTGGTTTGGAAATGGAGAGTAAAGCGATATTTGGCCGCAAGATGATAGATGCCATTATCCATATATGATTACTATGAGGTTTATGTTTATAGTGTATTATCATCCCACTCATATATTTCGGTATCCGCTTTTCCAAATATAAATAATACATAAATTAATTATATATCTCTAATCAATTATATCATTCTATTAGTTACTAACTACGCCATTTCTACCCTGGCATTGCCTATCTCTAGCCGTACGCCGGAACACTCTGCGCAGGCTGATAATAAAATATACCTACGTCAGACAGAGGAATCACCCTAGCCCCTCCCTCCCGACGTCTGTCACCCTCGAATTGCCACCACTGCCAGCGCGGACTTCGGACAACAAGTATGCCAAAAATATGGTTTTCGAACAATGTGCTCCTTAGATGAAAACCATTGTTCGAAAATAAGAATTAATAGCTGATAAAGCTCATTAATATGAATTCAGTATATTCCATGCCAGCTTTAGGAGTGAGCAAAGGATTCTCCGCAGACCCACTCCTAGTATGCCTTCCCCCCCTCCTCTCATCCCTCCTCACCCACCCTCCTCAGTGCAGGAGCTTTTCCATATGTTTGTCCTTTCAAATAACTTGTATTAATTCTTTCTCTCTAATACTTGTTTCGAAGATATTTGTATAAATAACCTACAATAGCTATATCATTATACCTTATGTATTACA
>JABUQX010093539.1:25000-62174 GCA_015478945.1 Trachelipus rathkii | reverse complement strand
TGAAGAAAAAGGGAACGATGATGTGAATGAAGCACCAACATGCGCAGCAGAAGCTTTCAAAGTAACACTAGGGATTATCAAGAAGAACAATTGGACTTGTAAATCCATCAACATTAAGGCAGCTTATCTACAAGGAAATAAATTGGAGAGAGAAGTTTACATTAAACCACCAAAAGAAGCTAACACGAACAGACTGTGGAAGTTGAAGAAAGCGGTTTATGGTTTTAAAAGGGATTGCGCCAGTGGTGTAAGGTACTACAGTTTAAAAGAAATATTGGAACAAACCTCTGAAATGGAACAAACACAACATGCTTCACATAACACAACCAACCAAGAAACAATTCTATGGTGATGATGATGAAATAATTATTGGGAATATGGATAATACCCGATAATATGGGAAATCGATGAATTGAAAAAGCAGAATTATAGGCCTAGGGATCAGGAAATAGAACGGCTAATAACTGCTTAGGGACAACATGTTAGTGTGTTAGGGAAAGAAAAATGAAAGAACGGAAAGAGGCCAGTGAATATCAACAAGCTCATCAATGAACATGAGAAAAAAACGAGTGGGATGAGGACACAAAAAATTCGTGCAAGTGGAGTCAGAAGCTCAAAAATGTCTGATGCAAAATTGAGAGGTGAATAGCTGTGTCGCGAAAATCTGTTTTGTCTGACAGATGGAGTCGGGAGTCAAAATCAAAATCTTGAATTTAAAGGAGTTGGAGTCAGGTCCAAAAATTATTTTACGACCCCTGCATCCCTGGTTTATTAAGCATAAAACGAAAAATAAAATGTTCAAACACATTTATTGGACAAAAAAAAATCACATATGGAAAAATTTAAATAAACTTAAATTACTGTTTTTTTTTTGTCTACCCAAATTTAATTCTTAAGGACATTGAAAAAAACATTTAACATTTAAATTGTTAATTAAAAATTAGTAAAAGGTAACAAAAATGTCAATAATAATATTGAATGACCATTTTTTCCCAAAAATCCACTTTGTTAAAAATGGAATTTTCAAAAAAAAAAAATTTTTAAAAGTATTACTCTTTAGACATCGTTATTTATTTCATATTCTGCAAACTATTAGGCGAAAGGTTTAAACCTCCCTGTGAGAAAAAAAACTTATTATATAGATATATCACATCCAATTTTGATTTTTCATGAGGTCTTTTTGTCTTAAATAAAAAGGGCCTATTCTCTGACCTGGTGTTTCACCGATTCTAGCTCCTATATATATACTTATATAGTTAAATCAATAATATATATTAGTATTATATATATATATATATACCTTATATCTAATATATAGATATAATATATATAATACGTATTATTATATATATATATATATATACGTTAGATAAATTTCCGGTAATATATAATATATATACTAATATATATATATAATGATATATCAATATATATAGATATTATATGATATATATTATAATAATTAAAGTATATTAAATATATATATATATATATGATATATACATATTCTTCTTATTAAACAGGAAAGCTGGTTGGTTAGTATACCGTGGTTTTCACTATGTACAAGACAAACGTACCTTCCGAGAAATGCAGAAAACTGAGACAGGCATGAGGAACTCATCGGTGGCTACAAACTTTATCTATAATTGGTCAACTTGAAAGAGAAGGCAATGAGACAGCACATATGAGAATAATCTTTAATAGTAAATCTTATATATGATTTTCCTGTAGCAATGTCTAAGAAAACTAATTTTCTCTATATTTTATATATAATTGTTCAAAATAATAATTTGATAGGAATAATTAATAGAGTCACATTCCTTAATAAATAGTTCAGGATTTAAAAATACATTTTTCCACATTCTTTAACGAAAAAATGCGTACCCTCCGTAGCCGAGGAAATGTTCCAGCTTATTTTACCCGAATATAAATCTTCCTTAATATAAATATTCATTAGCATTTAAAATAAAGGAACGAAAATAAGTTAATAATATTTTGAAATGAATTATCGTGGTAAATATAATTTAAAATACCATTTTTGTGCTGGTACGGCATCTCGTTGCAAGCATCCGTCCTGACCGGAAGGGTCCTCACTAGGACGAAGACGTTGAGCCCGGCTGTACAACCCCCGAGTAAGCGATCAGAGAAACGCCGGACAGCTCTACTACTAACCTCTCTGGCATACGTAAATCATAACAACAGTAATTCCCCTATTTCTCTTGAAGCAAGAAATATGCGATTCGTGGCCACAAAAGGTAGTCTTTGCATAACGATTTAATCTGATGATAGATACCGGAGCCTACGTCCAATAACGCCGACCTACGAAAAAGTCTCAACATAGGCATCTGATTCTCTCAATCCGTACCGAACGAATCTCTACACTCACATACTAGTTGTGACCTTTACGGACTCTTGCTAATAAGAAATAGATACTTTGCAGAACGCGTGCCCTCTCTCATATACGAAATTACCCATGTGCCGTTTCAGATCTTGCGTTATGAACTCAATAAGACGATGACACATGACGCGTTTCCGCCTTACATTGCGGTCACGCCATCAACGACCAATGGAATTGTAGCTGGATCTTGAAGCATTAGATTCAAATGCAATAATAGTAGATATGAATGGCTTCACTTGATAAAGTAGAAAATATTCAAACTTGAAATTTATTCACACGAGAGTTTATCTTAAATCACTAGAATCAACTCATAGTTTGCTTAAAACACAAGATAATACTTTCTGCCGTAACAGCAGAGTCTTTTAGACGACCTCTCTCACACGAAAACCAGCGTTCAGGACTCTCCCCGAATAATACGATACATCTACTTATACTTACATAATTCAGGGACTTGTATATAACAGTGGGCGCGTTTGCCCTTCAATCCATGAATTGTATAATCAATTTTAATAATTTTAAATGACATTGTTTTTCTCTTTATCTATACGACCAATTATATAATGTAGCTTATAATTGCAGCGTATATAGAATTACCCTCCCCTCCCGAGGAAGGAAGAATTTCTATAAAATAAAATTTTAAGATTTTTTTCTGTCACATTGATTTTTTTTAAAATAATAAAAAACAAAGCGTTTTAAATTGCGATTTTTAACCACCTTTTCGCTACAACATATCCTGATGGAAACATTAAACTTGCTCCTCACTCACATGTCCAAAATCTCCAAAATTTTCCAGGGGGGGGGGGAATTCAAGGTGACTGTTTAAGAGGTAAATCTTCAAAAAAAAAAAAAATAAATTCTAATCTAAAATATATCCATCTGCAACTCATTGAAACATCTACCATAAATTGCCAGCCATTTCAATGAAAGAATGAACACGAAAGGAAACCTGAAAACACTAATCAGAAAATGACAAATCATTACGGTTGGAAGAAGAGGAAGGAAGGATTAAGGAATTAATCAGATACGGCCCCTACTATGAATAGGAAGGTACCCTATTTTAGAAGAACGAAGAAAACCGAGGACTCTGGCCCGAATCCTAAATACGATATGGTTGTAACTCATATCAGAAGTATCAGTTCCGACTTCGATATATCTGAACTACGGAAAAAGATGAACTACTCATTATTAATATTTAAAACGCCGAAATGAAGCATTGAAATAAATAAACAGTCAAAGAAAAGGGAAAGGTCATCACTCGAACATACATCATTTTGAATTCGGAATGGGAATGAAAGAAGAAAAGAATTCGAATATGAAGATTGTTTCTTCGATGAATTGGACTAGGATCTTGATTTGCACTTCTTGCATATTGGATGAGGAAACATGACATTTTCATCTTCGTCATCTTTGAGATAAACTTTCCGTCTTCATCATTTACCGTATTATTGAAGATGAACTTCTTGCTTTGATTCGTTTCAATAGCAGAATTTTTCCTTACTTTCGAGGAAAATTTGGATCAAGAATAGTTTTGAACAATTTTTTAAATAAAATTATCGCTCTGAACAGCGATCGTCTTCGTCCACTTGCAAATACATTGTAAGATAAATCGTTGTCTCCCCGAATATTCGACAAACCCTCTTACGCGGTCCGACCCATCGTTTGTGTAATCTTCTAGTTTAATGCCGAAGGTTTATATTTAATATGTACACACGACTACCCACGAGAATATCCCTATCCAGAGCTATACTACGTTGTCTGGTTATGAATTTGTTCGTTTCATTCTCTAAATTTTCCTTTGCTATCTCACGAATCAAATTCGTACGTATTGCTAAGTCTTTTAGCTCTTTATGACTTCGGTTGAATCTTTATTTATACTAGAGGGAAGGTGTTTAATGTAGGTTATTCACATCGATGCTAAGGTAAACGTGTTATTGTTCACGAATTAAATAAAGAACCAAAATGTGGACTTTTCCTTAGCGTCTCATTGTAGGTGCTGTTCAAGCACAATTGAACGAATGGAACGATAGGATGTCCCATATCATTACATGACCTTGACATACACCCGACCGCTTAGTAATCTTTTACTGTAAATCACAACGTTCCACGTCTGTACTGAACAGGAGGAAGGATTAAAATTTTCAACTTTGGGATTTTCCAAAGCTTTACATAACTGTCTGAATAAGCCACCTAGAAGAGCTTACGACACGACTCTACAAAATCACCTGCAGTCTTTCGCAAAAAAAACTGAAGGCAGTGTTATGACCGAACAATACCCTATGAAGCAAAAGCATTTGCTAAACAAATGAACACCCATTAAAAGAAGGTATTATTCTATATTCAAACATACTCGGTAAGTGAAATTCCTTGAAACCAGAAATAGATAATTTAGAACCCGTTTTTAGAACAAGGAGGCGGAAGTGGTTCCAATCGATATCCATGTGACCTTACGTCTAGCTGGTTCCTGTATAATCGATTGGGATGGTATTGTAAATCAGCATTGCACGGCTCTAGGAAGTTCCCTACACTTTCTAAACTAGATTGGAGGACATTCCTACAAATGGCTGAAACAAGCCTTTGATCAAAACTTCGGAAGACGTGACGTTCTCTGCATACTTCTTCTCCTGTGCGTTTAGAGCACCCATGGTGGCCGAAGCGCCCAAGACCTGCAGTGATTTAGATTTAAAACCCAAGATAAACTAAAGAATTTGGAATTTCAACAGAAATGATTATTATTATTGTAACTATAAATATAATTATTTTTAATATATGCATGAGGATAACAGAACGTGTTTCCCTTCTTCCTTTTAATAAACTATAATAGGACTAATCTTTCCACATTTTCCTTGTTCGTTTTTTATCACCTCGAACCGTAAAAAGATTATAAAGCTTTTTTCTGCGAGATGAAGCAATCACATTATTTGACACCAAAGATTATAGGAGAAATAGAAGGTGTGGTGGACATCTTGACAAGAATGTCTGGACAAATTCTTTTTACCTCGATGATAACAAATTTCTGGGGTTAAAATGCGTTAACCTTACAGCCTAAACTTAAAGAATTTGGGGAACTTTCAATAATATTGCATCTCCTTCGTAACGTAATTATTAACTATATTTTTAATAATAGGTATGTGGATAACAGAACGTGTTTCCTTCCTTTAACTAATCTAACCTAAAGTATTATTATAAACTTTTCATTGTTCATTTTTACATTTTTTTAATAACCGCTTACGTAAGATTATAAAGCTTTTTATTGCGAATATGAAGAGAATCAAATATTGTGACACCAAGATATAGGAGAAGAAATAGTAAGGTGGGGACTCTTGAAAGAATGTTGGAACAAATATTCTTTTACCTTCGTAAACAATATTTCTGGGGTTAAATGCGGTGTAACCTTACAGCCCCATACTGTGCCAATGTTATGCGTCAGAAAATCTTTGCTATTTTTGAAATTTGCAACCAGAGGTTGTCATATCTGTAGCTAGATCTAATTTGATACACCCCATAAAACTAACTATTCCCTAAATATTTAGACAATGACCAACGTCCACAGCCAAGGTTCCCTTATCAATCGAGCAATTAGTTTCTCTCGGCCTTTGTCTTCGAAACATTCTTGAAGCCGAATGATATTGGTCTGTTGTTACCATTTGAATCTCTCTGTGCCGAGGACTGCCCCGGAACCGTATTACCCTCACTGGCATCAGTTACCGTAATAATAAACTCTTCTAGTGAATTCTGGAAATTTGCAATAAGGTTCCAGGATGAATTAACTTTTGTTGAGAAAATATCAAAAGCCCTTTGTTTTCTTCTTTCCATACGAATTTACCCCTTTCTTGAAAAGAGCTGTGACTCGGCTGTGCAACAACAGAAAAATAGAGGAATAAAATTGCTGGTCTTTTAACGGTATTTAAAACCGATTGAAAGCCCAGACGAAAGAACGATTGCTGAACTAATACTGTAGGTACTGGAAATGATGTTTGAGTACTTCCACTTTACTCGATCTGCGAGAAAGACCTTCGCCACTAATAGAGAACCCTAAAATACACTAAGACCTTTTTGAAAAACTTCGTTTTTCAAAGTAAAAAGCAGCTGCTTTAAAGCATTCAAACACTAAATTTAATACTTCGATAGTGTGAATCTATGTCTTTAGAATAAACAATAATTCATTCAAGATAGGTTTATGAGCGCAGTGAATACCTAAACAGGTGGAGAAAGAGCTGCTGTCCATTATTTTACAGAGACAATGACGAATTCATTTGGCCATATTCCTTATTGGCAAGACTCGCGGTTGCCAATGTCCCCGATGAGTTGTAAACGCGAATCAAGGCCGATTTCTGGCGAGACTTCACGTCTAAGGTAACCCGTAAACGTAAGTCGAGGGAACGTTATAACTTCGATCCGCTAACTTGGACAAAGTTTCCTGATATTGGGCTACTAGGGAACCTGAGATAGGGTACTACTCATACTTATTTCAATTTCCGTAGTCCAAAACAATCCTGACGGCACTGATCCTTTTTAGCTATCACCAAGGGAGAGGACTGGAGTGCGGCGTGAGTTCAGAAGGCTTCAAAGTATTTGCTTAAGGATAAGATCGTTTCGACTCCAGCTCGATCAATATCTGAACTGAAATTTGTGCGGAAGAAGGTAATTTGGGGTGTAAATATACTTCGGACAATCGGACGTTAATTCTAATTTTAAACTTACCCTCAAAGACATATGTTTCACCTCTAGTCCTTCATTGAAAACTACTTCAATAATAATAAATCTTCGATAAGGAAATCAAGGGATGGTTCTAAACTGTGGACGCCATCCTGTAACACCACTAAGGTTCCGTTCTTCCCTTCGACTTTGAAGCAGAGGAATTTCCCTATACACAGCGCGGTAATTCAGAATTTTTAGAAAGACCCTCCAGTATTGTATTCTATTCCGGATTTATGTTTGAATAAAGAAACTACGAAAACCCAAAAAGAATTGCATTTAAAGAAAACCATGTGTATTCTTGTCCATAGTGACTGGAGCTGAACTTAAATTAACACATTTGACCAATAAAATTGTGCCGTTCTCTTTTACACCACTATTTTAAAACATTTGAAAAAAATAACATTTGAAACAATATTCTTTCTCAGAAACAAGATTAAACTTCCTTCAGGTAGGGTAAGGTCCCGCCTATTTTGTAAAAGCGTCAACGGACAATATCGCCGTTGAAAACTAAGACATTAAATTGAAACGGACTAGGTTTAAAAAATAAATGCGATAATTTAATCTTTAAGTAATAAAAGTTCGATAAACAATAAGACTCGTGCTCAGAAGTAATAGATTGCGTTTTGCCAAAAAGGAAACATAGGAGCGACTTTTAAAAATCGCGGTTTAAGAACATTTTTTATCATGCGATCAATGGGATTAAAAATGGGATTTTGAAATAGGACTAAAATAGTTACAGTTGGATGCTACTTGTTGTTGCCCTTTCTCACTTCTCATAATTCTATCTTAAACTTCCTTGGTTTACTAAACACGGTAAGTCGTTAAATAATTAACATATTCCACTGAAAGTACACTGGTTGTTAAAATTATAATAAAGAGATGAATATTTGAAACAAAGCTATCGCTCCAACAGGGTAGCTGGAGTTTTACACGACCCAGATTTGGGATCACGTATCCCAGAGATTAGATGTATAGCACTTGTATATCCTCTTTCAATTTCTAAAGATGATATTTTTCTTAACCTTCGAAATGTCTGCAAGCGTGTAATAAAGGATAACACCCGATCCAAGTCTAAGTAGCTTGGAAACCATCTCCATAGATAAAGCTCATATTCCACCGTTGAGATTTTTATGTTTTTAGAAAGTTTAGCCTTTTACCTCTGGCAGGAGTATCACCTATTTATACACATTTGAACAGACAGTTGTTTGTATTATTTTGATACTTTGTAAGTATTACCTCTAATGGCGCAACTACGACGTTCTGAGGCCAAAAACTCGTAGCCTTTCTCAAAAATTTGCTTAATCTTAGGCAAAATAGAAAACTGACTCCTGATTTTTGATCAAAATCGCCGGTTACGAAAATTTGAGCAGCTGATTCTCTACTGATTGATGCGGAAAATAAGATTTATTAGAATACATTTGGTGAGTTATATTTCTCAGATTTATAAAGAAATTGCTTATTTTATAATTGATAGTTTTTTACGAAACTTGAGACTTAAAACTCGTTCTCTTTCTGAAAAAATGGTACGTAGTGTCGGAGAATTTGCTCTACAAACCTTTGTTCCTGGTTTGCAGCTCGGTGAAAATTATTGACCCTAACCTCCGATCGATTGCCTTATCATAATTTAGACCCCCTTAATATGATAAGGAATTGGCATTAATTCTGAGCTTTATAGCCCAATGATTTACCTCGGTAACTTCCCCTTGGAGGACTTTGACCCCTATAGAAAATTTGGAATTTTGAACCCCTATGGACATAACGAATTTTGAACCGCCGTTTTCTATCAATTTCTAACATCGAATGGTTAAAACTTTTACCCCTTTCTTCTTAAACTGAGGTGAATAAAGGTTCCCAGAATGTTGCCTGCAGTTTCTTTGTTTTGAGACCCCGCATATGTGGTTGTAACACATTGAACCAAAAACAAGACACGAACACGCATTCAGAAGTCGACTCGGTGGGCTGTTCTTCACAGACGGACAAACAACCACCTTTTGTTGCGTATTTCATGTCTGCTTTGGAAATAGCAGGAATTTATTGAAATGAACTTTTGAGCGATACGAGGCTTTACTTTACTGATGGCCTGGTCGAAAGGATTGTGGAAGCCAACATTTTTCTCGGTTTGTTTTACACATGTGGTAGAAAAATTATGGTGGATTTGGAACTTGATTTGACGCTATGCCATCTTGCCCAATTAATTTAAAGAGTGAAGTTTTTCTTTCAATACGTGAATCTGTAGGGAAGTTTGAGTTATTAACATCAAAAATCTCGTGTATCTGACCGTTTGAAATTGAGGTTTTAGCATTTGTAAGTATCAGTATAACAATTTAAGAAATAAAAGTAAACGAACGCTGTCCATCACCTACATTTACGTATATTTCATAAATTTCACATTTAAAGGAAAGTTTGGTAAAACCTTTTTTGAGCTTCACAACTCAATTATTGAAGTTATTATGAGACATTTAATTTATGAACTCTACTGAAGGCTTCGGAAGGACACAATTAGAGACCAAAGAATTGAAGCATTTGATTGCAACTTTTTCTTAAAATATCTTCCCAATTATCAGCCCGGAAGAGGTTCCGGTGTATTTCTTATAAGATATGAGCCAATATCCCTGTCCTTCATATTCACAACAAACGTACATAGCCTTCCGCAATTTCTCCGACATCGGACGAGGGGTGAGTTATCTGTTCTCCTGGAAGTATAAATCTCTTATAGCCGGTAACCACGACTCCCAAGCCTCCTTGGCTCCCAACCCAGTCGAGTTGTTTCAGATAAACCCTGACCAACAGAGGTAAGTTGGGCTTAGAGTCACTTAATCCTTCAATATTACAAATAATTACATGATATATTATTTAGATGAGAGGAAAATGTTATATCTCTTTTTTTTTTATCTTAGAATTCAGTTTCTTAAAATTTCTTTTCAGGAGGACTTTGCTCCGTTATATCGTGTGAGGAACTTCATATTGCCTCTGTATCAGAAGCCATTTAAAAAATTGATTGAACAATCTTAACGACCAGGAAATAATTAAACTTATTCAAAAGAACACGAGAAAAATCCACAACCAGGCAGAAAATAGAAGGAAAATAATACAATAAGAAACCTACTAAGAATGGTGGGCAAAAACTTACTCTGGCGTTAACACCTTCTGGCAGTTCCTTCAATGTAACTTCTGGGACACTTCACATAAATAATGGAATATTTAAGATTTGTGAGAAGGCATTTTTTGTGGGTCTGTTTTATTATTTGAACTTAATATTAATTTAAATATATTATGAATTAATATTTTTATTTTCGTTTTAAAAAAAAATTAATCTTTATTTATATTAAATAATTAAAAAAATTTAATCACTTTCATACATTTATTTAGAAAAGATACCCTCTTCTCTCCCAAAAATTTTATTGTCTTAAATAAGCATTTTGATATCCTTGCACGATTTTTCCGTGCAGCAGTAGGAAAAAAGCGGTACTTTTTACACGAATGTTATGATACATAATCTCTGTAATCATCTATCTATTGAATGAATATATTTTGAAAATTTGATATATTTCATTGGAAATTTTTTCGCAATTGGAAGAATTTGCAATCTCTTATCTATGACTAAAATGTACCCGTTAAAAAAGAAAAAGAACCAATATTTACATAACTTTTATTATAAAACTCAAAAAATAATAAGACACATTTGTATATATAATACCAGAAGTAGGCCTATGTTAAGCATCAAACAATTTGTTTAACTGAGAAACAATATAAAAAATATTTAGTACTTGTACTTGAGATCTCCACGTTTATTTTAAATATCTCCTGATTTCATTCAATCTACCACACCTCTTCACACAAGTGTCAATGGTGTTACTCATAAATGAATAATCGTTCATAGATGGCATAATTTTTATTTTCTTGACTATAAGGTAATTTGTCCTACAAAAAAAAAATAATAATATTGGTTTTACCCTTTGCATGCAAACATTGAAATTCTCTCTCTCTCACGAAGAAGGAAGAGGAAATGAGGAAGAAGAAAATATTTTTTTAAAAAATTTTCTCGCAAAAATTTATTTGACGAATTAAAGAATTATAATTACTTGGTCAATGTATCAAAGAGGGTTTCGTATTAATATAGAAAAGAAATCAATTTACGCATTAGCCTCACACATCAATTCGTACAGTAGGTTACACAAACATTATACAAGTATTATTATATGTCCATAAATATTATTATATATAATGTTAAATATATAAATTTCAATAAATTATTTTCTATATACCAAATATTTGCCTATTACTAGATATGCATTTTTATCAAGAAATCATTCTTAAACATTACTCTGATTTTAATTTAAGTAAAATAGAACAGTGCCTATATGTTTAAATGGCAATGTCTGTATTAGAGTGCGCATGGTAATAAAACTAGAAATATCTGTATTCGGAACAATGAAATATTTCTTAACTAATTAGTACTTTAACTATATAAAATCAACCGATTCCAAGAATTAAATTACAAACAAAAGTAACCTAGACACTCCAACTGAGACACTATCCAGGCTTGAACAAATTAAGAAGTGTAAAAATTTCTTCATATATTTTTCTTTATATGAATATGTTTTAAAAATATTAAACTCAATAAAAGTATTTAAAATTATACTTATATCAATTATACTAATAAGATATATCATATGTTATATATTTAATAATATGATTCATCGTTTATTTTAATGTAAAATCTTATTAAAAAAGTTAAAATATATATTTAACAAATTGAGATATGAAATATCATTAGAAACAAGGATCTATGTATTCCTAGGAAACGCCCCAGAGGCTACAAAAGTATATTTTTGTATACAGTCGTCACTAACGTCCTACAGATGCCGACCAAATATAGATATGATCCAAAATCGTTTTGATATGATAACTATATTTAAACAGAATTCAAAGCAAAAAACAAAAATTAATATGGAACCCAAAATGAGCTATATTATTGATACAATGTAATTAAAAAAATATTTATCTAACAATAGAAAAATATGAAAATAACGAAATTATTGATTTTTAATCTCATTTTTGATAATTAGTTGAATTAGGTCCACTTTGTTTTTTATTACATAAATAGTGGTGATTAACCATGTAATAGTATCTAGTTCTAATACTATATTCATAAACTAGTTATTAAAAATATAAAACTCACTCATATCTCAGCGCGAAGTTAATTTTTATTCAGCCCTTCTCACTTCTATCGTATATTTCTGTCTACCACATTTCATGTCTTATTCACACACTCGTACGTAAGGACATAGAATGGAAGATCCTATTGATTGGGCCTTAAGATTTAAAAAATTGTAATCGCAATCTCTCTCTTCGCAGACTCTACTGAGACCTCTTTAAATCTTTTTTCTCATACATGAACTGAACTAAAACAATGAACTTCTTTTATATTCAATTGAAAATTCGTCCCCAATGCTCTTTGTATATAATAACAATAATAAATTATCTTTATATTTACCAATATAGAATTAAAGTCGGCCTCTATATCTTGATTTAAGCTAATGTCTAGTAATAATAACCAAAAATCATTTTGTTGTTAAACGTCTGCTAGAAAAGTTCATGATTTTAACGAAACGGCGCCAACTTCTCAGATAAGCCTTGTAGTGCACGGTCGCATCTTTTTCTTTGCCCAAATAATTAAATCTTCAAATATACAGGAAAGCTGGTTTGGTTATGATACCGTGTTCACTAATGTACAATAAAATGAGACAATAAGATAATCCAAATTATAAAGTGAATACAAAATAACAGAGATGAGGAACTCATCCAATTGGCTAACAACTCCTTTATCCCCTAATAATTTTTGGGTTTCCCAACTTTGAAAAAGGAAGCTTGCTTTGAAAGAAGAGTGCGAATATGCCACTCTCTCCCTTTCCATTACTCTCGGTCTCCTGAATATGTATAATTTCCCGGGCTCTCTAAACAAGTGTACTTACTCTATATTATATCTCACTCCCGTAGAACCCCAGCCAAGCGTCTTTGAAAAAATATTTCTATACCTCAAACCACCCTTAACTTATTTGCCCAACCGAAATTCAGTAGACTTTGGGCGTGTAATCTAGTCCTATACATCATATAATAATGGGTCTCTCTTATGCGATAAAAGTGATGCACATAATTAGTCTTCCAGCACACCATCTGTCAGCCTTACACTCAGAACGCTCTCTTCAAGTTTCAACAAGCAATGCCCATATCCTCGCATTATTCACATCTCTTCCATTGCTGATTTAAACAAAAAATGCTGTTCTCATAGCTTCGACCTAGAGTCCGCGTAAAATGACCGCCTTTATTTACCATAATAATCGCAATTTATAAAATATTCATTAATTCATCTAAAAAAACAATAGAAGAAAATCGTAACCGCGTTTAGTCTCGAATTTTCCGTGAGAAATCTACGAGATCTTCTCCGGGTGAACATCTGTGGACAGAGTGAACGCAGCGCTCCAGGGGGTCAAATACAATTTCTAGGGAGCTCACCGTCGAGTCAGATAATAAGGTGGAGAAACTACCTTATTTACATACAACATGTGACTTTTTACTCCCTGACCTGTCAGTAAGATGATAGATCAACGCCTAACCAGATTGTCGAGTCGCTGATACAATATGCATAACTTTCCTCGTTCCTCTGTACATATTCGTCCCTACTGATGTGGCATTGCCATTTTATAGCCCTCCCAGATGATTATCCCCCTCGCCCACCACCGATAGAACCTGTGAGTTCCTTGCAATAAAACCCATTTAATTTACCCTCGAGAAAACTTATTAAACCAATTGTGATTTAATTTATCCAGTATAAAATTATCATATGGACCAGAGATCAAGGTAGTATGACGCGGATAATACACCTTACGACCTCAAACATGGTGAATAATCGGAGGCGCTTACCTTGTGATCTCGCACTCGCGCCTACGGGCGACGCCCAGGCGCGTCCATCGCCATTTTGGTATGCAAAGACCCTCATACCCGATTACCTGTATGGCCACAGCTTTGACTAATCTGATCGATTCCCTAGGTAGCTCTGGTGAATTAAATAATTAGGATCACTCTTGAGTTCATTATACAAACCAAATAGTACTTCCGATACTCCCCCACCTGTTTTAGTCCCGCGTCAACACCATACTCAAAGCATTACATACACATCTACGTCAAATTACTGTCACATTTGATAATAAAATATTTTTCATACTTTAAATATTATCACGACGATTATCTTAAATCACTAGAAATCAAAAAACTCTTGTGCTAACACCAATATCATACTTTTCTGACCGTAACAGCATTTTGTACACGGACCTCTACACCGCAAAACCCAGCGCAGACTCCCTCCCCGAATAATACGTACATTCTACATATTACTACCAATAATACTTACAACAAAAAATGACTTTATCAAACAATGCCTTTTGACCCAAAAAGTATTGATGCACTTACTACTACTTTTAACTCAATTATTTGAAATTAATTTAACATAAATACGCATTATCCCTATACGAATAACTCTTATAGTAATGTAATATAATTAAGCATTGCAATATATACATGTAAAGCTACTATTTAAATTATAACAAATGGAATGATGATGTGCTCACTACAACACTAAGATATGAGTATATATATATTATAATAAGATAATATATATAATATAAATATATAAAATATATATAACAATTTAAATATATAATATAAAACAAATCTATATATAATACTAATTATCATGATATATATACTTACTATAACATAAATTACTATAATAAAATAAATACTAATTTAATAATAAAATAATAAGAATTTTACTTAAAGATCCGTTATTATAAAAGTAAAACATGAAGTATTAATTAATATAAATAAAAAATATACCGTAATGACCATGGTTTTAAGTCCAAATTGACAATTTAAGAATTCTTTTAAACTTATTAAAAATAATTGGAATGCTTAATATACAATCATATCAATATAACTAACGAATAAAATGATTAATAATATATAATAAACGGCTTCTTACAATATGCTTATCTAAATTACAAAATTCTAGATATTTTCTATAATAAATATTCTATCGAAGTATTCAACCCTAAAGTGATTAATATACTATATAGAATATTTATATTTTCAATTATAAATAATAATATAAATAATAATAAAGAAATAAAAATTATAATAAGACAGTAAAATTTTTTACTTTATATTAAATATGTATATATATATTACCCTATAAATTAATAAATATATTATGTTATATAAAATATTTTAATTATATAACAATCTAATATATCATATAAGATTATAACTTAAGATATCATGCACCATTGAAGCAACCTCACTTGCAAATATTTATTATAAATAGTATAATATTAAAATAATAGTGTACTAGTTCTTAAATTAAAATAATATAGATATATGATGTGATGCAGGCAATTAAACTATAAGGTACTCACATAATATATAGGTTAAATATATTGATACTAAGTGCCCAATAAATTGTAAATTGTATCTAATTTTTATGAATTTCATTATTATTATCATCTACAGGTGAAAACACTATAAAATGGAAATATCTTAAAAGAAGTGGATCATATGACTAAAATTGAATGGTAGCCATAAAAGGTCAAATCAGGGAAATAAAAGTATAAGAACCTAATTCAACTAAGTGTTCTAGTTAAAATAAACATAGCGACCCCACAGTCTATCATTACTCAAGATCCCTCCAATAATTTTAGTTTTTTTGCTATTGATATCTAGGTTTCCTTTCTAATTAATATAATCATGATATAAATACCCAGAACAACTCTATACAAAATTGCCCCTAACACCGGGAACACAGACGGTTTACTGCCCCTAAATAAATTCTAAATTGTAGGAAGGAAGAGTGTGGATAAAGGTACTGTGAAAAAATATAGTAATCATTTGGAACCCCAGAAACGCAGAAATGTTTTATTTTATTCCGAAGGTCTCTATAAGGCTCTCAAGGTAAAAGAGTTAATAATTAGCCTTCACATTCTCCCTAATTGGCACAATGGAAGTTCTCTTCAATCCCTACCTCTCAGGTGATCTCATGCCTCTCTACTTTCAATTTACCCTTGCGAGGGGTGATCTCCAGCTTTCGCTTTGTTTGGGCGAGCATCATGTGCGTCTAATCGTACGAAAACTGAGACTAATCACGAGCGGGTCTCCCTTTTTTCATTATATAATTTGATAGGTATGAAAAAATTATAAAAAAAAAAATTTAATTAAATCCATTGCTTATTTAATATATCCAAATATAATATATATATTACAAAATATATATACCTTATATAGTAGATAAAAAGATCACTTTATGAATTAATTTTATGATAATCACCATTTCATAAGGCATTATTATATATAACTCCTAATATTAACATAAATAGTGAATTGATATCACATTGATTAGATACGAAATAAATATTATCGTTAATTATGAATCAAAACGTTTTATATAAATAATACAGGACGTTGTAAAAAAAAATATATACTATTCTATTGATAATATATATATATATATTAGTAGGAATATTAGCACTCAAACACATTATAAGAATAATATATATATATATATATATATACTATGATACTACTACATACTATGATTGCTAATCCGCATTATCTTACTTCATAATATCTTATATTCCCTACATCAAAACCTGCATCTGATCCACCTAGATCCCTATCTACACACGCACATACCACTCATATATCCGTCAAGCACTCATTATTCATATCAGCATCACATAGCTAGATTTAAGCCAACATATATTCTTATTAATCTTACACATTTTTACCATAAATGCGCCCAAACCTATATCTTTCAAATTATTTTGCTCTTATTCTATTTTAATTTTATCTAAGAACCAAAAAATGGGACCCAAAAAGAAGATATATTATTATCTATATAAACCTAAATTTATATCCTATATAATCTTAATATGATTATGTCCTATCTGTCTAATTGGACTTGCACTTGCACAACTATGTGAAGACTAAATAAAATTTTCATAGATGCCTCCATAAAAATAATAATAAAAAGAATAAAAACTGAATATGTTCTCATAAGTGCTTTTTGGCCTACACTATATTATATTATCTCTCCATACATTATATATTATATTATTTAAGTGCCTATTATTCTATTCACAGGAATCTCGCTAGTTTTGACTAAGTTTCATATTGGTTAAATACAAAGCAAAATAAATCAACTTATAATGTAATTATCGAAGATGAATGCTATAAATAAAATCGATTACAATATGCTAGATATAACCAATTTACTCTTTTTATATAAATTTGTTTAGTTTATCTTAAGGCTTCTCCGATGAATATTTTTATAGGATTTTTGTTGTTTAATATATAGAATATATTTTAAAGCAAAAATAATAGAATGATATATTATATAATATTGTTACCACCTGGATTCTTTGGAGAATGGATAATTTAAAAGATTTAGTCAATTAATGACGGAAATATATATAGTATGCGGAATGTCATACTCTCAATCAAGCAAGACTGGGTTTATTTACTATTTAGAATAGAATGCTCGTGAATAAACTATATTCTACAGAAACCCGTAATCTAGGCCTCCGCCGTCTCCCGCGCCACAACACACCTCATTCACGCTCAGACCGCACATATTGTGGTCTCCTACTATTGCGCATAATGTCGAAGAACAGGGTTTCCAGCCGCCTCGCTTTATCAGTTTGGAAGAGAATTTTGTGAGACAAAGGGAATTTTCCACTTATGGAAACAACATAATGAAGGGAAGTCGAAACTTCAAGCGGAACTGTACCAGCATCTCGTGTACGCTGTGTGCAATTTTCCCAGAAGGTTTGGCCCAAACAATGCAATTGGTCGGTCATGCTAATTAAAAGCTCTACTATTTTATGTATTTGAATTTCTTCTATAATATTGAACTAAGAATAATGGTTGGAAAGTATCTTGTAAGGAATTTAGTAGTTATTTATGCATGTATATTGTCTAATTTAAATGATTTAATTTATTGCATTACTATATAATTAAAACTCATCCTTTATACAAAAAATAGTATCCTCCTTTCAAAAGAATAAGGAAAATGAAAATCGTTGAAAGTTTTTATCACTAAACACTGTTATTGAATTTTCGAAATACATATTGAAATCGTATAGAAACACACATAAAAGAAAAATATGTCGACCAATTATATTAGAGTAAATGTAATGGAAGAAGTTTGGAGGACTGATGTTTAAATCAACAATTTGTACATGAAACCCTATAATTTTAATCCATAATGACCAAGAAAAAAGGATCCTTTCGTAGTTAAAGACAGAGATATTTAATAATAATAGTCCTTGATAAGTTTCTATATCTAATTGAATGTTAGGTAGTATCATTAGGTTCACTATTGATTTGAGAATTACTAAAATGAACCAATTTTTTGCAGGTAGGGGTTAGACGGAAAAACCCATTTGGATCCATTAGTTTCATTTAAAACATTTAAAAAAAATTATCTATAATCTCCATAGTGTTGGTGGAATTAAAATATATTCTTCGGTGTACCATATTCTATTAGTGTATTCTCAATGATGGGAGGTATTTATATGCCAAAACATATTAGGAATACACTTTACATTTTAAAAGTATCCGGCATTATTCTAAGTATTTTATAGGTGGGATACTCACCCCAAACGATTAGAGGTTGGATTTGAAGCGATAGTCCCCTAGCAGAAAACGTACGGCTAATATTCCCCTGATTCTTTATGCTAAAAAGATTGACCAAATCGTAAAAATCCCTCTGGGCCTAGTGTTTATAAGGCGGTAGGGACACCTTATTGAAATAGCTGCGACAAGATTAAAGGTACCGGGAAAAGGAATAATGTCCAAAATGAAGGTCCATTTTAAGAAAAAAAAACGCGTAATTAATCTTATACTCACAAACTCTAAATGCCATCCAAGTTTCATAACTGTTATATATTATAACCAAAGTTTGTTCATGATTAAGTTACAAGTGCCTCTTACCAATGGATCCAATAAATAGGTTCTTAAATACTGTTGGCAGGGCAAGGAGAGGAGGAAGGTGAGAAAAAAGTTTAATTTTTGTGTTTTTTATAATCTCAATTTTTCTCCCTAATTGAAAATCGAAAATGATTCTTCCAGTAGTTATCCAAATTATCCTTCTCTCATTAGCTGTGTTAGAAAACTCTAAAAAGTTCTAAAGCCAAGTGAGAACCTTGAACGCTACATTTATTCAGTCCTTACAATCCTTTACTCATATACATCCACCCACAGTACAAAAGTCTAGACATTTATATATTATAAATATATATTTATCTCCAAAATTAACAGACTAATCTATATTCTTCGACTACATGACTTTTCCGTTATTATATTGCTAATTAACTCTCATCATTATCTATTTTCATTGATAATTTTAATATGTATTGCCCTCCTCTATTTAGTACTTACATTTGTAAAATAATAGACTTAGAAACTAAATAAAACTTTTTTTTTATTTAGAAAAGTAATTATAAAACTTAATAATATATAAACAAATAAAAATAATATATAGGTATGTACTAATATAATATATATATATCATAGTACTTAATATTTATTATTACGTAAATATAAATCTATGTTAATCGAAATATCCGGTTCTATATATGAATATGAAAATTATACCAATAAAAATTCTATGCCGATTTTTTCTTTTTAATGAAATTCTAATGAAAAATCAAAATTTTAAGTTTATATTTGAGTACTTAATAGTTTTTTCAGCACATAGCAGTTTCCCTTAATGTTTAGAATAATGAAAATATTATAAAAATCTCGAAATGAATATTTCTTTAACCTCTTACAAGTTATTGAAAATAATATTATTCACATTTTTCAAATAAAATTTTTGAAAATTTTCGGTAGGATAATTAAATTCCGGTCCATACATATGTAGTGCGGTACGGGTATTATTAAATTGCGCGTCATAAATAATTTATTATTCTTATAATGTTGTGCTTTCACAATACTATTAATTATTATATATATTAGTATTAATTAAAAATAGTAAATAAAGTCTAATTAATATCAATATAGAATTATACTTTGGATTGTAAATAAACACCAGTCTAAGTAATTTACTTCTCCGGATGCGGGCTCCATTTTTTATTTAACATTTTGCAAAAGGTAACATTTTTTACAAAAATCAAATTTTCAGATATCAATTTTTTTTCATTTTTTTATGAATTAACCGATATCCAGCTCAGACCAATTGAAAAAATGAATTATCGACAATAATAATTTAATATAATTTCTAAATAATAATAATCAATATAAATTCAAACTTTTTGTGAAGCCGGACATTTACGCGGCGGCCATCACATCCTAGGCCCCTCGTATGGCTTCTAAGAATAATTTAGCTCAAAAATCAATCTTGAACTTTTTTAAAACGAAATAATTGTTCACAATATTGTAACTTATGCTATGGCAATCAATTTATATAATTTTGTATTATATATAAAATAACAAAATAATAATTGCACTTTTTAACCGAAAATTAGGCTTTTGTTTTATTTTTTTTTCTTTTATATACTATTTCGAGATATGTACGCACGATTTCACGTGAACTTTTTTTTTATAACCCTTACACTTAGATAGGAAGAATGGAATAATTGATAACGTTCAACATAATGTCTAATCCCTCTACCAGCCATGACATGTAAACAATAAATACATTGAAATGACGAAAATATAGTCGCACAATGCCTACAAGGTAAAACTGACCGGCTTTTCCGTATGACCACACCGACGGTTTTCCCCCGGAAATTGAAAAAAGACTTAACTTTTTAAAAAAATAAGGCTTAATATTTTAATTTTTCTTCACAGTGGTAAAATGATGAAAAATATCACAAGCAAAACTTCCCAAGAATGCGCATCTAACTCAAAATTTCTGATATCTATAATTCTACGAGATTTCACGGAAGAAGGTACTTAGAATTTTTTTTGCCAAAAAAAAAAAAAAAAAAAAAAAATTTCCAATTTGGGAAATTTTTTTGACTAAGTATTTTTAAGTATATTTAATTTGCTTAAAATTTTCCAGATGGTTAGTTGGGATATATCTATGGAGACAACTTGCCCGAAACCTCATGGTAAAAGTGAAAAATTTTAACTTTAAAAAAATATTAAACCAATCACTTAAGAAGTGACCGGTTTTCCCCCCATTTTACGGGTATATATATATATATGATAATATATTATGATATTAATAAATCAATATAATACCAATATATTATATAATATATATAAACTTAAATATCCTTATCATTATATTATTATTACCACACATAGCCTCTTAATCCTTGATGGATATTAAGGGACTTTGGTTAGGGAAAGTATTTGTATAGTCTTCTGGGACAAGTGGACCAGGTGCAAGGAATGGATTTAGGCCTGATAGCAAGCCCTGCTTCAAGCATGCACGTTAGATTGCAGAAAAAGCTTTCACCGTTATAAGGCAGTTGGGCTTTCGCATTCCCTAAATTTACTTCAGCGGCTTTTCCAAGTGCCGAGAAGTCATGAGAAGAGATGATTTGTTGTGAATAGACTGTTCTAGTGTATGTGTTGGCTGATGGTGTAGTGCAAGAATGTGCTTATGCTGTTATTGAGTTAGATCGTGAATACTAACTATGCCGTAAACTTGCATAATACGTTAAATAATATTATATATCATATATTATCCAAAAGTGCCTTACAATATATATAACTAATAAATAAATAATATATACTCATATTATGATAAAATATACGTAATATTACTTAAGTAAATGAGAAAACAAAATGAAAATATAATACCAAACCAAACAATATTTCGGTATATGGACTTAATCCCCGCGTTAAGATCTCAATGGAGAACCTGTCAGACGTCATTGATGGGAAAGAAACCCGCTGTCCTTGTAAATTAAAAAAGGTTAGCAAAATTCACATAGGCTCGGCGAACTCCGCCGCCCCCCCTGGCAAACAGGAATGGACATTTATTTTATGTTTTCCAACAGCCCAAAGAATTGACTTTATTTTTTTAGAACATACTTAAAAATAATTAATATTTTTTGATGAAACTTGGAATAATGGAACAATTCAACGTACTTTAAATAAGATATGATTAAATAAAGTACAAATTGGATTATGATGCAAAATAACATTTTTGAATATCTCAAGAAACACCTTTGATAAATGTCGTAGAGAGAATTCCTTTTAGTGGGATATTGTCCTGTACCGCACTCAACTCCCGAGCCAGTGGCAATTTGAAAGGACAATTATTAAGCAAATTACAAAGGTTTGTATATTGCTACTTTTTTCTAATTAATAAATATTATATGCAAACGCGTGCAAAGGAACTAACTAAATTAATGAAGGACTAACCAAACTTGCGACAATTTAAATAAACCTTAAATTTTAAAGTACTCACACACGACAAATTAAATCATATTGACATGCTAGCCCGTATGTAGGCGAAGGCGCGAAAGCTATCAGAACTTAGCATTTACACGCGTTTCGATGCAAGACCTTATATATTACGATGCACGACGTCATTACAACACTTTATGTCTCATGGTATTGACGGAAAATTTAATCTAAAGCAGTAATTGAGAGATTAAGATGACAACAATCCTTCTTGAATAGATTAACATCGATGAATATACAAAATAATATATTAAGGCCTAAGATAAATTGTACAATTGTGTATCTTTGGTCTTACCTAAGGCTGCACCAGATCACTCCCAGTCCTGCATTTCAACTATTTTTCAGAATATTTTGTCCTGCAAAAATCTTTACCCAATGCGGAACAGTGTAAAATCCTTGTATTGTGAAATGTAAGCCACAAATTTATAACAATCACAATTTGATTCACTACCAGACAGGGATGGCATGGCATGAAAAAATCAACTGATTTTTCAACTGATTTTTCACTGATTTCCTACTGACTTGAGCAAAATCATGATTTTTTGCTGGTTTTGATTTATTTGCTTTTATATAATAGTATATAGTATATACGGTATATATATACTAGCTATATGTTATTATTATATATATATATATTATAAGTGTACATAATATATATACTATACTATTATATTATATATATATAGTAATATAAAATTAACTAATTAAAATAATTTATCATATATATATATATATTTTTAATTATTTGGAATATTTAAGTGATTTAATTTCAATAGAAATAAAAAATTAGAAAAATAAATATCATAGCAAGGCCCTACTCAGAAGGAAAATAGAGCTTTAAAATTGTCAAACAAAAAGATCATGTTTCAAACAATGTTTCTTTTATTTCTGATGTAAATTGAATATTTATCATTATTAACAAATAACAACTTCCTTCGCTTGCTTCAGTGTTTCTGTTTTCATGTGTGCCATACTGTAACTATAATGCCTCTATTTTTAACGATTTTGAAATCTCAGATAACTCACTATTTGTAAAAAAAAAATTAACTACAGAACCGTTAAAAATTATTAAACTTTTTGTTTACGAATTATATTTCGCGTGACGTCACGATCTCAAAATCCAAAAATCAAAAAAAATCAAAAAATTGATATTTTTTCTAAAAAAATTCAAAAATCTCCAACCATTCACTACCAGACAAGTTTAGAACATGTTTTGAACAGATTTTCAAGGTCGATTACGTTTCTGGTAACTCCGCGGGTGAGATAGTCAGAGCAGTCGCCAATTCAGAAGAATTCAGTGTCTCTAGCCTTCTGGGAAGGGCGCCGTGTCACATTATTCCTTGAAGAGTTGCCTCTTATTATTGTGAAAATTGGGACTTCAATAAACAAATAGTTGGTGTTATTAGTGAAAACGCTAGAAAAGAATATCCTTTTCTTTGAAAAGGCAAATAATGATTTATGCTACAGTAAAGTGTGACATAAATGTCTTGCTATCTTCTGCAAGGCAAGTGGTGGACAGAAACTGATATCACGCGCATTTAAATTCAGATAGAGATCATAAAAGGTCTATTACGCTTGCTATGCGGCCGCCAGCACGTGTTTGATAAGTGGTTCTTTGCAATGTAGTAACTACTTTTTGATGGGAGGGCAAAAAAAAAACACACGCTGTCTGAACCGAAAGGAAGTTCGGTGTTTGCCATTTCAGTTCCAAACATGAACAATCTTTAGTTGCTACAGACTGCAATTCAAAATATGATAAGAAAATCGCTTCAAATTCAATAAAACATTTTCTTGTGCTTAAACTAAAACAGCAGCCATTTTATGTAACGTTTTTCAGCCTGATGTTTTACAGACCCCTTTGTCACTAATAATAGATGAATCTCTTCTACTTTGCTAGACTAGATGGTAATAATTTTACGTCGACTCTTCGCAATTCCAGAGGAAATTATCCAAAATTTGGTGCTTATTCATTGGTTAGATTATTTTTTGCTAAGTTAGGTTTGGTTTTGTCAAGTCTTATTCTGCTCAGAAACAAGAATGTTATTTAACTACATAAAAACATATTAGATTCTTATAATTTGTCCAGTAAAATACAAGCTTTATGTTCTGACAAATACAAAATCTAAATTTCTTGGTGGGCATTTCGAGGGGGCAGACACATCAAATGTTGTTTTTTTCGGAGCTGCACAGCAAAGTTTTTAGGATGAAAACTAAATCTGGTGTAAACTTGTCCAGCTCATATCTTAAATAATTGATTTGAAAAAGGTGCAGTCGTGATTCTTCTTCACCTAATTGATCTAGAAATTATAGTCGTAAACAGTTTATTCATGGTCTTACTACATTTATCACAGTCAGGGTTGAAGAACTAAAAGCTATTTGCGTGATTCTGTTGATGTGGAATTTCATGAGATGTTAGGTTATACCAAGACCAGATGGTTGGCTTTGAGGCCAGCTATTGAAAGAGTTCTTCAACTATTCAACCCTCTAACCTCTAATTCTTTCATGATCTCATCCATATACAAATGCACCTAGTCCTATGTTCTATAGACAGTTTTTGAAACACTGCGTTGAACCTGAAGCATATACTTTATTCTGTACAACAATCAGAGTTCCAGTATTTCACGTATTGCTCAATTCTTAAGGTGATCTTCTAAAATGTGTATTTTGGCAGAGATTGTTTTTTTGTTTTTTTTTGTTGTTTTTGTGTTTTTGTTTTGAAATTGTAAGCCACCACTCACCGCGCGCAAGAGCCCTATTTCAAGGAGGGGGGTGTTGCATGCGCTCTCTCCAGGATTCAACTAAAGAGGATGTATGAAACTTTCAATTGATTGTACATGGAAAGCTCGGAGTCTTTTTACCTTTATTTCACGTAAGATTAAAATAGCTGGACAGCGATTTAGACGAAACCAATGAAAGAAATTTAAAAAGCTGTTAATAGTTGTAACTTTGTTAATTCTTGTGGATATTAGCTGTATTGGAAGTTATTTTGAATGATCGCCGATCGTCTTTATTTTAGGGACTTAGAAAACTTAAACTGGATGCTTCTTCAAACAGCATTAATGACTCTGCAAACTTAAGCAGTTAATAAAACCACTAGACATAAATTATCCTTTGAAAAAAATACCCCCAAATTTCCTCTATAAATGATAATGCTCTCTTCGATGAAGTAAGTTGTTGGGAGACCAGGGGGGACAATAGAAAAAAAATTAAGGAATGGAATGAATGCACGAATTTTGAGGTTGATCAGTAGATGGGATTGGAACACATTTGCACATAGTTCAGAAGCTCAGATATTCCATTTACATAATATCATCTAAAAGTGCTAGAAATTTTTTTTATTAAATGCCTTTTGCAGGTCAATGAACGCTACAAAGAATCTCATTGATGAAAAACTATTGGACAGAAGACAAAAGCAGGTTAAATATAGATACTTTTAAGGCTGCACTATTAACTACTTGCAATTATGCGATGGATTGCTTGCAATTTTCGGAGTACCAAAGTTCATATACAAACCTCCTTAAGAAGATCTATTCCAATGACAAGTACAATTCTGGTTCAAATTAAGTAAGTAAATATTGATTTATTAGACTTATAAAGAGTTATTTCTTATTTACTACTATATTTGATTTAATTATTTTTGGTTATAAAATAGTTCATTGATATACATATGCTTTGCCATACAGGCTACTACTGTATAATTTATAAAGTATAGCCTAGGCATGAAGATGACTTTCCCATTAGGTTGAAAAAAATCTGGCCAGCCTAGTCTTACCTTGAATTTGTCGTTTTCAAAGATTTTGCTCCTTGAGTAGTTCTTGTAGCCCTAAGTAGCTCAGCCTGAGGCTTTAGTTAATAGCACTTACTTAACGAAGTAGGTAAATCGAATTAGTTGAAGGTAAAGAGAATAGAGATAAGTTGATAGTTGAAAAAGTTGAAAAGAAATGACAATTTACCTCTTTTCCTTTACATTTTTGATTATTAATTTGAATTAACACGAGCAATCGTTTAACGCGACCGTTATGAACCCAGTAGTAAACCG
Source organism: Trachelipus rathkii (assembly GCA_015478945.1). Taxonomy (NCBI): domain Eukaryota; kingdom Metazoa; phylum Arthropoda; class Malacostraca; order Isopoda; family Trachelipodidae; genus Trachelipus; species Trachelipus rathkii. Next base: position 35,562 of record JABUQX010093539.1, on the reverse strand, counting down.
TTACTGTTTGGTTTATTGCGCCTGCCCTTTAAGTGGTGTTTTTGGACTAATTCTAATTCCAATAATGACAAAAATACCTTCCGCTCCATGTATACTAAAATCTAGAGGGATATTAAAATATTTAATCGATCCATTTTCATCATCTAAATCCGGAAGACCAAAATAGACATATATTTCATTTTATATATATATATATATATTATATATATATATATATAGGTACTATATATATTTAGAGATATAATATATATATAGGTATATAAGTTTTATAAATATAGTATTTTATTATATATAATATGTATTATAGGGTATGAGGTTATGGCATTGGTTGTGAGTTTGGATTTTGATATAAGGGTGATAGAGTAGTAATTATATGGTATATATAATGTGGTTATTATTATATATATATTATATTTACATCTATTAGATTTAGCATTTTATCCTAGATGGTATATTATATATATATATATTAGTTATGGTATTATATAATCTTAATATATTTGATCGGTTTAGAGATCCTGCGCTGCCTTGTACAGTAGGTCTAGTAGAATCTTCTTTTTGTGGAGGCCTGTTAATGATGTAATAAGCACAGAAGACAAGTTGAGTATATAATTGCTCGAACCCAGATACGTTTCCGCAGTAAAATTGTATAGGTTAATACAGTAGTTTTTAGTCTAAATGATAAAATATGAGGTCGCTTCTTAGAATTACAACATAAGATTGTACGCAAAAATTAGAAGCAGCCCAACCTGAGGACTTCCGGCGTGTCGTACATTTGAGCGTGTTGACTATTGGACAATCATGTTGGATTAATATCATAAGAAATGTCGAGAGTATAAGTCCGCACCTCTCTTTGCTTGCATTCCGGTTTGAATTACTCTGCAATATACTGGTAAATTTAACCGTGCAAATTACCTCGGGTGCCATCATCGATTAACTTTCAACAGTACGCTAGTGGATTTACGGCTATATTAACCCCCCTTAGGTGTTTTGGCTGTCGTGCTAGCTGCCAAAAGGGCACGAGTACTACTTAATCGAGGTACGACGGTCCGCTTGGCCAATGGCGTAATAGGTTGCCGTAACTTACTGCTCGATAGTCTAGTAGGAGAATTGGGAATGCGAGTCTTTGCACAGGATTCCAGATTGAGAGGCGCGGTTTGTGAGTACGGCGCGAACAGGGTCTGGGGAGGGACGTCTCTTGCATGTTTTGTCGTTAAGAGTATGCCCGCTATGTGTTGGATGCTCTGACGGTAAAGAATTCCTTGAGCCGGAGTGGAAGGGAGGCAAGGATATGACGAGGAACTTGGACCGTGCGGGCGGGAGTCCTGTCGCCGGTTCGTATTGGTGCTGTTGGCTGAGGAGAAGGAAGGGGAGGAGGAGGAGGAATAAGGAAAAGGATCAGGAAAAGGGAGAGGGGGGCATTCAGAGGAGGAGAAGGAGGAGGGAGAGATGCCAGGACGAGAAATAGGCAACGTTAAAAGCATACGAGTTGAAAGGCAGGAGAAAATTGAAACAAGAAGGTAAGCGTCAGGATCGAAGAACAGGAGAGGATTCGCCTCAAGAAAGCAGGCGCTTAAGAACGATCGAGTCGAAACGACTCTCTGTAACGTGTGGTGACGCTGGTATCGTGAAAAATTTCTCCTTCCTAAGTATCAAACTGGAAAAAGAACTTTCTGTACTTAGTTTGGAGAGCGGTGCGGTGGGAGTCCATGTCGAACGAAGACCATGAGTGCAAGGAACGAGGAGGTCCTTCAGGGATATAGGAAATGCAACTTGTGTGGACGGAGAGGGAGTCGGTCTCCACGACGGCCCATAAGCAACCCAGGGACGCCTCACATCAAGCGGGTAAGATAAGCAAACGGGTCGGCTGTAGAAGGAGGAGAAGACTGTCGAAAAGAAAGTCACCTGTGTTTCTGCATCAGCGTCTAACACTAAATCAGCAGCCGAACAGCTGCAGATCCTTCTTTATAACCCTTTGCTGCGAGCCTGGACATCTTCTCAAAGCATTCAAACGATGTGAACATTTAGCATAACAGTGCGCACAATTTTTCAACGCGATTGGGCTGAAGACTAGAATGAAGGGTAAGTTGTTCCTTTTAGCTGACGTGGGATGAACGTTCAAATCCAATTCCGTTCGATTTTGGGATTGATACAAGAAGTGCGTTCGCGAAGTCTTCTCTGAACCAAGAAACGATTCATACAAAATCGTCTCCATCATTAAGAAGTGCATTTTCAAAAAGTCTAACCTATTAGTCTTTCCCGTACTTGTGACAGACAAGTGCGGTGCACACCAAAAAGCGCGAAAATCACAAACTGGCCAAGAAAGTCCTTTAGCTAGGATTCGCGCGTTAGAGAGACAGAGATGAGGTGATTATGGGCCTCTTCCGTGTTCCATCCTGGTGGAGTGAGACCGATACTCTAGGCATGAACACGTAAGCCAATGTTAATTTGTTTCTTACCTAGTCGACGGATAAAGGAGGCAGGGAGGTCCAACCGATGTCGATGTGACATCTGTCCTCGAACAAGCGGCACCAGGAGGTAAGAAAGGTGCCTACACGCGGGGAACATTGGTGGTTGACGGTGGACCTTAACCCGGAGAACGCTGGCAAAGGGCAAGACAAGTGCGCCACACAAGTATTGCCTACCGCCCTCGGCATTTTCTAGATTTCAGCCGACACAAATCGGCAGCAACCAGTTTTGCGTGAATCCTCAGATGCCGAGGGGTGGGAAATTAGCGAGTGAAGATTGAAGGAAGACAGACCTTTCCAGGAACGATGCACGGTAAACGAAAGCGAACGAGAGATCGAGAGACATCACATCAGAAGTCCTCTTCTTTTTAGATTCCTAGGGAGTTGGAAGGCCACATCGCCCAGCTTGAAGAGAAGAGTCTTGTGATAGTGCAAGGGACATACTCATTAGTCTGCAGATCACGTTGCCAATACGCGTTGTAGTCGATGTTGGGTATAAGAGCGCTGAAATCCGACTGTCGAATTTCAATGCGGAGAAGCGTCAGCAGTGACAGTTGCGAACTATCTCCCTAAATATGTGCTGATATCTAGTCAGTGGTGATACCTCGTGAGTACCACCTAGCTCAGGTGACCCCGAGTCTTCTCTCTGGAGTGTGCCAAGAAACATTGCCGTTCGATATTTCTGGTGAGACCATAAGGTCGGAAGTGTAAGTGGTTTTTTAGTGATTAAAGTTCTGAGTTACCTGTGGAAACCCACGACCTCCAGACAAGGCAGCGGAAATTGAACGATCTGGCGCGATACACGCAAGTTAACTTTCCCATCCCAAAAGCACTGTAGCGAGTGCTCAGGAGGTTCGCCAACTTGCCGAGACGAAAAAAGGACGAAGAGGACCCGACCACACTCCGTTCAGGTTGCTTGCTGAGAAGAACACCTCCCGGACAGCGACAAATCGGACAGCATCTACCTGAACTCTGGTTGCGAGCTGTATGTCTCTAGAAGGGTGACAACTTAAGACGTGTGGGCAGATTTAAGGCGAGTGCCTTCCTTGGAGCTTCAAAAAGCAGCCGTAAGCTTCCATCAAGCACCAGTCCACTTTTTGTAGAACGTGATAGACTCGTGCTTAGGAGGCGGATGTGAGAAGGCGGGGTGAGCGGTCGAAGAGGATAACGAGCGGTCCCGCAGTTTGAAGAAAACGATGAATAGAAGTTATCAGCATGACCGAGGTAACTGGACGAAGCTGCTTTCTGGAGAGGACAGTGTCTCTTAGGGACAAGGTGCGGGAATGGACCCTCTGACGCGCTCTGCAAGCAGGACAAATGCATCCCCCTGAACACAGCTCGGTGTCCCCCAAAAAAGGTAAGAAGAAGGCACACCAAAAAAACACACTTTGCCGGGTTGAGACGCATGCCACATTCAGCATCCTCCAAACCTGGCAAAAACTGCACGTAGAAGTTGCTCATGCTCCATGCTCGGCAGGAGAAGAGGAAGCGATAATGAGGAGGCATACCAACGAGGTAAGAAAAGGCGAAGGGGAGACCTCTAAGGAACTGTCTATTCTATGAAGGCAGAGTATGGAAGAGTACTGCAGCTGACCCCGAGCAAATCCCAAACGGCGTTGTTATGTCGGCATTCTGGTATAATCAAAAACGGCCAAAAATGGGTTATGAATGCGGCCGTGCTTCGGTAAGGATCCTCTTAAGTGGCAGGACTTCTTGGGGGGGTATCCTTGGGTTGGTAAGTCTCCTGGCAAGAATCCATAATATCTAACCCATGTGATTCTACCCGGCCAGACATTTAGAAAGGTGAACAGCAACATTGGAAGTGCGGGACCCGGATAGCGGTCTGACGTGAGTATCGTTGCAATCGCTGTTCAGAGCCCTAAAATCTTCCCACAGTGGCCTCCAAATCAGAAGACCTTTTAGGCACCATGTGCGGGAGTGAAGAGGGCACCAAGAACTTTATGTGGAAAGGGCGGTGACGATTATCCGAAATTCGAGCATAGTGCTCGAAACATCCGCTTTGGCCCTGCATTGACTTGTCAGGAAGGCACGACCGCCGAGCAACAGAGCAGAAAGGGCGAAAGAGCCAGTAGTCCTCTATATGAACATCGACGGCAACAGACATGTTGAACCAGGAGAAAGAAGAAGAAACAGGGGTTCAACAGCGACGGAAAAATCCCTCTGCAGGATGGTGAAGAAGGGAGGGAGGTACCCAGAAGAAGGCAAGCAACAGCCAGAGATGCCTTTAAGCAGCAGAAGAAACTCACGGTAACCTGCAAAGACGACAGAGACGTACCAACCGTCAACCGCAATCTCCTGTTCTTAGATCGACCATAAGGTCGAAATGTGACAGAAAATCAGCCTCCAAAATGGGTTAGGTCACATTCAGACAAACCACAAATACCCAGGGATACCATTTGACGGAGCGGGAGAGAGAGTCTACGACGGATGCACAGGGCGCTCACCTTCCTAACTAGCGAGGATGGGTACTTACAATTTGCAGCGTAATCAGTACCTCTTTTGCTGCCGCTCGTTTTTTTTCCATCTTTTTGGAGTTGTTCTGAGGCGGCCTGGAGCAAGTGGTTTGGGCATGAGTCCTCTGATCCGCTTCTCAGCGACAGGTGGGGCGCCTTGTGCCTGCGTCGTCGGAGACGCTCCCTATCTTTTCCCCGGCTTTTGCTCTTGCGGCCTCGGCCGATTCACTCTTCACACCTCTTTCGTGGCCGCCAGTTTCCCCAGATTTCCTGGGTTTGCCGTTACGTCAGCCGGTTGAGCCCCGTAGTCGAGCCGTCATTCTTGTGCCGGCCCTTGCACGGTAGGCTCTCGTCTAAGGGGACGCCAACAGTGTCCTTGTCTCCAACTCACTATGCAGTTTATTTGGTCTTGTGCCTCCAGACTATTGCCGGGCTTGCAGCGCGGTTGAAATTCAAAAGGCTGTCCCAAGTCATTCTCCGTTCCCCATCGTCTCAGCTGGGTAGCGGGGAAGGAGGTGAACAAACAACTTTTTGTCAAAAATGAGGATCTTCCAAGCTATAAAAGCATGGTCTTCGTCTCATGAGAGAATGAAATTTTATAGCTATCTCTTTCACTACGTTAAAACGGAACGCTGCCGACTTGATAACTCGAGGATTATCACATCGGAGTTTGTCAAAAATAAGCTTTTGGAATTTGGTCCGAACTGGCTCGGCTACGATCGGTTTCTGGCGCCATTTAGCAGTTTCGGGGGGAGGAATGGTGGACTCTTCTTCAACATTTTGGTCATACAGGCCCCACCTCCTATCATCAACATTTCACGATATTCTTCTTTGTCCATTGTTAAGAGTATGTTCTCTTCTTTTCAAATTCGGTGTTATAACTTTTTCTCAATCGAAGTGAAAAAGTTTCTTGTTAAAAGTTATGCAGCAGGAAAGCTTTTTTGTTGAACTTCGGTTTCTTAATGATTGTTCAGTGAACCGGCGCTCCTGCTCTGCTAAATCACGCTCAGTGGATTTGGTTTCTCGGTCTACACTCTTTTTAGACAATCAGTTCATCAGTAAGTAGGGCAGTCTTCTGTACTAATTATTATTGGTTTTGAGGTAGGTGAATCTGTGTACTTGGTAATTGCGCATCATCTGACTTTCTCATGCATAAGTGGCATGTTGCCTGTAACACCTTGGCATTCAGGACTATACATGTATTCGCATTATACTGGATCACATCAGCTCGACATACAATAAGAAAAGTACTATCAGAATGCGTAATCTGTATTAAATTCAATAGCTTTTCTTTTCAATATCCGAAGTTCATCAACTTCACAAAGGCTCAAGTCAATTTTTATCTGATTTTACAAGTGTCGGAGTTGATTATACAAAACACTTCTTCGTAAAAATCAAAGGATCAACTCAACCTCAAAAAATGTATATTCATTTGTTCACATGCATCAACATTCGATGTGATTATCTGGATTTAATCCCAGATCTGTCTGCCAAAACATTCGTGCAATTCTTTCAACGATTAGTCGCTAGGTTTGGAGTCCCAAATTTCTTAATATAGTGACTGCCGTTTCTTTAATAGAAGCGGCGGATGCCTTGAACAATTCGTTATTTTGGACACAGGCTTCGGAGTTTCTGCGTCCAGAATCTAAATAACATATACGAAATTCAATTGTATAAGGGCTTGGATGGGAAGTATGTGGGAAGGTCAATCCCGGACTGGTCAAAAACTGCTCTACTAGACGTAGGTGCGCGTAAGTTGTGGAATTTTGATTTTTATCATATCCTGGCGGATTATTGCCGAGATCACTCGAGACCAATTTATATTCCTTTTACGACAAAGATATTGTACCTTAACACAATTGGTTTTTTAACCTTTGGCTTACAAAGTTTTCTTCCCCCCCCATTTTAACTATCCTACTTCTTCGCAATTCACACTTCAAAAGAGAGATTATTCAGCTCAGAGTATTCGGGTGTTCGAGGACTTAGAATCGATGGTATACCGATCCTCTTTATCCTGAGAGAGTAGGAAGAGATCTAGTATCAGGTCGATGGGAATAAGTAGGTTGGGGATCTGTACTCATTAAGTCTGTAACGGGCCGCCACAATATTGCAGTGGCATAATCCACGCTCAATATATGGAATGACAATGGTACGTTGTTCAGAGTCTATCAAGTCCGTACCCTGGACGGCTAATAAATTGTATCTGGTTACAATTTAAATTCCTCTGGAATTATTTTGCTCATAGTGGGAATGGATATCGTTAGGTCACTGGATGCCCCTTCTAGACTAGATGTTCTTTCCATCCTCTTGCTCAGCACCAGTCCTGTGTTAATCCACCTTAATCATGATATCCTCCACAATCCAATCTGTTACAAAGAAAAAGCGGCGGTCGTGGGGATTACAATTTCTCATGTCGGTATCGATTTCGGAATCGGATCAGAAGAATCGTAGATCTGATGATTAACAATTAGTATCATTTTTTGGTTGTTAATGGACAAATTTCGTCTAATTTATGCCATCGCGCCCGCCCAGGATATTGATTGAAATTAATTGTATATTGATCGTAATTTTATAAGTATTTATAACATATCTTAATCTAATATTCAAGTCTAAAGAGACAAGGGAATTGTACGTGATATTCGTAACTGTTTAGTTTAAAATGGATCTTGTTCCCGAGTGAAGAAGCAGAACGCGCATTGGATGCTAACAAGAAATGATTTTGCCTTTTTTTTACGTTTGGATATTTTTTTCGTTCTAACAAAAACAAAAAAAAAAGGAAGATAAGAATTAAGAGTGATAAGGGTGTTAAGATAGAAGAAATGAGAAAACTCTCCAATTTCATCATGTAGTAACCTCAATTATTTATCGTTTACGAATTAAAATATTAGAAAGTTGCATCTCTCTGAATCAAAGGTTATTGCAACTTATTTTGAAAAAGTGCAATATTATGTTTACTATTTATCTAGCCATTTATTTTAAACTTACTATTTTTTTAGACTAACAAATTTAGAAATTTCAGTACGTAAAGATTTACCTATAATGGAAAGGTTGTTAACGAACTGGAAATATCAACCATCGAGACATAAGCTTTCGAAATTACTTTCTGATTTATAAAGACTAATATTACGTAAGTAAGGTCTTTAATGTTTCTTATAGATAACTCTTTGGTGAAACTTTTAATATTATCTTATAAATTTTAGGGTTTATTTTGCGAAAATTATTGGACAATTTTACCCTAAACTACTATGCACGTTGAAATTGATGAAATTAATCTTTAACAATTCTTATATATATATTATATATTCCTATATATATTTTAGATACCTAATATATAAAAAATAATAATATCATATAAATTAAATATTAGAATACATAATAAATATAATATATTATAGATTTCTATATATTATATTATATATATATATATATTATATATATATTATATTTATAATATAATATATATATAGTATTATATTATCTACCAAAAATATTATAAATAGTAAAAAAAATATATAATTCTTAATATAGATTATGTAGTAAAATCAGAGAAAAAAAGAAGAAGTTTTCAAATATTTCCTTATCTTAATATGTTATAAAAAATAAAAATAAAAAAAACAAAACTATTAGATCTTCTAATACAAAATAATAGATAACATAAAATAAATCAATATAAAAAAACTTTATAAAATCTACCTCTTTCCGTTTAGTATATTAATATCATTTATATTGTAGATCTTGCTTATAACTATTATCTAAGTCTTGGGATAGAAAGATTTACCAAAGCAGTGTCACAATAAAAATATAAATCATGAACATAACATGCAATCATCCAAGAGAATCCTTTCCTCATAGATGGGCTTTTATGTGAGCAGAAAGCTCCAATGCTTCGGAGTTCCGTCTTTTATAATGATATTTTATAAATAAAAAATAAGAAAAAACATATACGTGTGAATTATTCTCTAGAATTAACAAGTAACGATTTATTAGGAGAATAAAATAAACAATTGAATAGAACAAAAAAGAAAAGGAGAAATAATTTTAATATGATAAACTGAAGTTATTCATCCTTGGTACAAGAAACTGAGCATAAGAATCAGTAATTAAGTATATTATTACAATGGGATCAAAGAAAATTGAAAAGGTTCGACAGGTTAAAGTAAACATTAAGTATGATAAGAATTTCTTATGAGAGATGTTGACATAAAGAGGAGAAGGATTGGGTTGGGTTGGGGTTGGGATTGGGATTGGATTGATTTATGAAAAAAAATAGACTAGGTTTGGTTAGGTTTGACCAGCTGCAGTAGCAGTACATTAGCGTTACCTTTTGCATGAAATTTCGCGACATTTTTTAACGATTAACGGATTAAAGAGTTAATCATCAGGCGAAGCTTAAGGTGGATTTGGTTTTAGAACGAAATCTAATTTTTATTTATTTTTTTTTTTTTTTTTTTTTTTTTTTTTTTTTTTTTTTACAAATGTCAGCCATTTGACCTGTCCATCATTTTTCCTGACGACCTTTGGGTACTAGCTTCAACGTTATCAATATCCTGTCTAAGGTTACTGACTTCCTTGCTAAGCTAAAGAACATAAAAAACAACTCTCGTCTCGCTAGAAAAGCTTCCATGTTCCCACTACACTCAATCTATACGAAACTACTACAATACTCATTCCACAGCGTATTCTGCTTCCTATGAGTATAAGTGAGAAGAAACGTGAAATAAACGTCACATATGTTCTGGAAATGTTGGCAAAGAAAGAAAGCATCGGAGTTTTATCGAGATCTTTTGTAAACTGTAGAACTTGATGCAGAAGTTTTAGATTAAAAATGAATGGAAAATGTTTGAGAATAATTATAACTTTTTTTTTTTTTTTAGAGAAAAATCAATTGTTAAACAGAGGTTATGAAATGTAGTTTAACGAGAGAGGTATCCGAAAAGGTTTTCAGGTTATCAGATTTTTTCAACTTCACTGTGAGATTATTATGAGGTGAATTACTCTCTGATCAGAATATAAACAAGTGGGAGAAATACTAATTAATAAAACATTTGTCAATAATATACATATATAATATATAATATATATATATTGTATCAGGCAAACTATATATTAATAGTATATATTATATATATTATTTATTATATTTATTTTGAGATAACTATATAGTAGAGAGGATAAAGAGAAAGGAAAATAGTTGAATATATATATATACTATAATTTATGATAATTATTTATTCATATATGGCTTAATATGCTAATAATATTAATATCTATTTATATATCTAAGTTTCTATAAGGATATTTAGTTATAAGTAGTAAGTTTATGACTATATATGGTAATATATATTAAAGTATAACTAATATGAAGTTTAGTATATATTATATATAATATAATATATAATATAAGATTAATCAGTTATAAGTATTCTATTATATATATATATATATATATATATGGCAAAACAGCTTATCAAGTTTAATGATATGAAAAGTTTGAATAACTGTAAATGAAGAATGAAGATGAAGGTGTGAGAATAAGTTTAAGGGAAGAATACAGTCTACGAAACTCTCCAAAACGTATATGATAAGATGAAAAACACATATCAATATATCCAAAAAATAT